>JAVJIF010016887.1:0-107043 GCA_038442645.1 Agave tequilana | reverse complement strand
GTTTTCTTCTTGACTTGTTTTATTCAGATATAGTGGATGATATTGTTTATGATTCAGTTTGTATATATGTGATTATCCCTGTGCTTGGTTGTATGTGCATATATGTGTGATATCTGCTTGTTATGACAGCCTAAGGTACTTATGGAAGAGATTTCACTCTTCGTGAGTATCTTCTGGCCATCGTCACGCACCTGTATTCCGTATTTTGAGAAGCGGGGGCGTGACATAGTTTTGTTAGTATCAGAGCCAGGTTAGTTATATGCCATATTGTAATACCCCGTTCCGGAATACGTACTTAGTTACGTATTCAGATTTTCCGATCGTATTTTTTCGATTTGTTTCCTGTATTTGTTTTGCTTTATGAATTCCTTATATGATTGTTTTGTCTTGGATTTGGATTCGTGGACTCGGAGTCAGTCCCAGTCCGAACCAGGAACTCGATTATAGTATATTATTCGATTTGGTCTTTCCGGTGATTAGATTTGACCGATTTTAGTTTTAAATATTATTTTCTAATATATTAGATTTTCTATGATTTTCTAGATTTTCCTGAATTAAAATGAATTTCTTCAAAACCGGTGTCGGCCAGTGTCGCTGACCGCTTCCCGGATTTTTAATTCACAAACCACTTGGAATTTCTCGAAGAGTCTTTAGACGATTCTTCTTAGAGTAATATTTCCTACCTAAATCCTTTTTCTAAAGATTTTACGAATTTATGGATATTCCACCGGAGTCGGTAGATAACCGATTCCAAGATTTTTAATTCACACACAGCTAGGAATTTCATGATGGTCCTTTAGACTTTAATTCTTAGAATCACATTTTCTACCTACATTCTTTTTCTGAGGATTTTATGATTTTATGAAAATTCCTTCGGAGTCGGTAGGTAACTGATTCCGGGATTTTTAGTTTTAAAACTATAAAGTAATTCTTAAAAAGGATTTCACTATTTTCTGAATATAATATTATGGATTTTTTATGTTTATTTCGGGTCGTTCCGAGATACTTGAATTTCGGACGATTCCGGTATTTTCCCGAAAGATTTCCATATCTGCAACTGAATCCCGGGAATCCGCCACTTTCATTATTTTTTATATTCCTTTCCAAGAGAAATATCTTCTCTTTATCAATTCTTTTCCATTTTTCCTTTTCCTTTATTCTTTTCTTCTCCTAAGCTTCCATTTTCCTCCACACACTTCCACCAATTCTCCACCACATAAACCTCCACCTCACCCCCTCACTTGGCAAGCCACCATTGGCAAGAGAAACACCTCACTCCCCACTTACAATTAAACCCTCTTATTTATTTAATTGCAACTCCCTTTACAAAATCCAAATCCTATATATACATTTCTTTTCATTTCAATCCCTTTCTTTCATTTCTCTTCACCAAAAGCCAAACCCTAGCTTTCACCACTCCATCTCCTTCATCTCCACCAAGGCAACCACCACCACTTCTCCAACCTAGCTTCATCTTCTTCTTCCTTCATCACCATGGAAACCACCACCACAAGGTCAACAACACCAAAAGACTCCACCTTTCATCAACCTCCATCACTTGGTGCCTTTTGGTGAGTAATTTCAATCACCAAGACTTGGTTATTTCTTAGCATGCTTAAGTTCACATATCATGTTCAATTATGCCATCAAAATCATATTTTTAGATCACCAAACACAACCACACAAAAATCTGATTTTTAGACCAACAGCAGCAGTTTTCAGGAGCCCGGTCGACCGACAGTCGACCGGCAGTCGACCGACGTGCACAGCGTGCACGTTGGAATTAGTCCGGTCGACCGGCAGTCGACCGGAAGTCGACCGACCAAACCTGGAGCTCACGGCCTTGTATCGGTCGACCGGCAGTCGACCGATCACTCGACCGACCTGTATTTTCGGTCGACCGGCAGTCGACCGACAGGCGACCGTCCTGGCACTGTTAGTGTACCGGTCGACCGGCCATTGACCCCAGTCGACCGTTAGTCTGTTTTGGGCCAAAATCTGCTTCTCCTGTGAAAAATCCTAACTCTCTAGAACCCAGTTTTAGTCAACTTGACCTGACTGTTAGACAACTTAGGACCACTATTAGTCGACTACCCCATTTCTCCTAGTCGACCAACTTCTTTATTAGTCGACCACCTATTCCACCTAGACGACTAACCTTGCCTATCTGTTATAATTGATTCCCTCTTGAAACTGAACCTTACCCTCTAGACTTACATTACCTATAGGTATCACTTGACTTATCTCTTGACACACATTATCTTCCATTCTTTCTCTCTCATCTTCACTCTACATATTTATATCACAGGTTATGGCGCATCCCGAGCTTCCGTGGATTCGGATATTTCGGGTATTGGTGACTCAGGCGAGTGTTCTCACTCGCTACCCTCTTGCTTCTCATTCCATTGATTATGATAGTATTCTCGCTCTAGTCTTCATGTATTGTATTCATGCTTTATATTTTTATTGCTTTATGCTATGCGTGGCCGACCCTTCGTGGTCGTTGGACTTGTTGGACTTTGGGTCATTGCTTTTATGTTACCACTTGCCATACCATTACTTCAGACTAGTTAGTTGCATGCTTCCTTTTAACACATGTATATCACCTGACCATCTAGTGTGTTATCACCTGACCACCTGACCTACTACTATTTGGCTAGACCCTCTGGTTATGACCTGACTTACCCAGACTATTATCAATCTTGACATAACCTTGCCACCCGATTATTATCTATCCTTTATCATGTTTGGTTACTTGTTATATATCATCACCCTATCATGCTATCACTTTATACCCAGCATGATATACTTGACTTGTGATTATCATCTTTACGGGGACCTTGACTTATGATTCTGTGTCATGATCAGTGACTTGTATTCCTGCTTTACATGCAGTGACCTGACTATATGTATTTGTGTACTCCTGATTCCTGATCATGTCCATTTCCTGTTTTTCCCGTAAAGTGATAATTAAACTATTAAATCTTAAAATGAACCAACTTGTATTGGGTCGGGGAGATATGCGGATATCGATATGTGTTCGTGTTTACAGTGGCTTTAGGGTGTGCACTATATTTCCGGTCTGACCTGTGGTACTCCAGGGGACCGAGGGGAGAGCTGGCTCTTATTCCTGGCTTCATTATATAAGGGCATACATAAGTCCCCCTGATAGGCCTCGCGGCTGGTTCCGTCACCATGCAACGGAACACCCTGGACCGTGGTCCCGGGCATGCACGGGACCCACTGTAAACATAGTTTGTTGATACAACCGCTGTTTCCAATAACAACCTCGACTTGCTTATATATGGATGTATGTGAGTTGGCCGTACACCGAGACACATACCGAGATATATGGGTAAGACGAGTAATAATATAAAGTGTCATAATAACCGGCTCTTAAGTTGTAAGTAGAGGTATGTGGAATGGGACGCATACCAAAGCCTACATCTTAAATAGCTATGAATTGTGCTGTGCCTTACCGTATTTGCTTTTCCCGGACTTTATATCGGATTTCATGTTTTATGAGTATTATGTCATAACTACCTGGTAGCTCGGATTGGTTTTATTCGGATTTCCTGTTTTATGATTCTCATGCCATGTCTATTCTTACCTGCTCTATCCTATCTGCCTCCTGAATATTTCCTACTTGAATATGCATTATTGTGCTCACCCTGCTTCACCACTTGGTTTTGCTTCTACACTCGCCCTGGGGAGTATTATTTGACTCCCCTGGATTCTCACGTCCAGGTCTTGGAGCTAGGAGCGTGTGTTCAGAGTAACGCAACAGTAGCGTGGATCTCCAGCCGACCGACCTGAGCCACATCCTTCCAGGCCCCTGTGAGTCTCTCGAGTTTTCCTTTTTAAACTCGTGAGTACCTTTATGCTGTTTTACTCTTGTACATCTGCCTGTATTCCCGCATTTGCGCATATTAGTGATATGATATTCATGTAATATTAGATCACTACTGGTGATAATTCTGTAATTGTATATATGTGTTGGAATGTATAATGCACCATTTGCTTCCGTACTCTGATTCTTGTCTGTACTGATGCTTAGCGTATATACGGGAGGGTAGTTCTGACCACGTATATACGTTGCAGTGACGTCCCCGTATCGCCGGGATCGGGGCGTTACAGGATGGTATCAGAGCTTAGGCTCTAACCTCCTCAGTACGTCCAGAAGGCAAATCAATGGTAAAGAGATTTGCAACTGGAATACATGAGTCTTGGTTATACATTCCAACTGCAAGTGCAGAGTTATCTATTTCTTGACTATCTTTCCTTTGATTTCAAATCCCTCCTTGACTATCTTTCCTTTGATTCCTAAATCCTTCCTATCCTTTTCCCTGTTTTGGTTTATGAAGCCTTATACTATTTTAGGATATGACTAGAGTAGAGAGGTAGTGGCTGGTTCAGAATGAAGCTATTATGTGATCTCTTCGGCCAATTCTATGAAGCTTGGTATTCTCCAGATCGATCTTGATCTGGCTATCTTTCAGAGGACAGCAGTCGGATTCTTATTATCGGTCTTCTTTATTATGCTCAGGATTTTCGGGGTTTTCTTTATTACACAGCCACGACATCATCAGTATTCATTTATTTCACAGCCACGACATCATCAGTATTATTCAGCATTATTCTAAAGATTTATTACACAGCCACGACATCATCAGCCGGAAATGCAGAGTATGATTATTATTCAGTTGACTTGAGAGCCCTACCTATAGTGCTTCATATCTTAATTAGTATAAATTCCACCCTTGTTCCCTTTGTATTAAATTTGCCCCTTAACGAAATTGCGAGGACGCAATTTTTTGTAAGGTGGGTGGATTGTAATACCCCGTTCCCGGAATACGTACTTAGTTACGTATTCAGATTTTCCGATCGTATTTTTTCGATTTGTTTCCTGTATTTGTTTTGCTTTATGAATTCCTTATATGATTGTTTTTCTTGGATTTGGATTCGTGGACTCGGAGTCAGTCCCAGTCCGAACCAGGAACTCGATTATAGTATATTATTCGATTTGGTCTTTCCGGTGATTAGATTTGACCGATTTTAGTTTTAAATATTATTTTCTAATATATTAGATTTTCTATGATTTTTTAGATTTTTCCTGAATTAAAATGAATTTCTTCAAAACCGGTGTCGGCCAGTGTCGCTGACCGCTTCCCGGATTTTTAATTCACAAACCACTTGGAATTTCTCGAAGAGTCTTTAGACGATTCTTCTTAGAGTAATATTTCCTACCTAAATCCTTTTTCTAAAGATTTTACGAATTATGGATATTCCACCGGAGTCGTGGTAGATAACCGATTCCAGGATTTTAATTCACACACAGCTAGGAATTTCATGATGGTCCTTTAGACTTTAATTCTTAGAATCACATTTCTACCTACATTCTTTTCAGCTTTTTCTGAGGATTTATGATTTTATGAATTCCTTCGGAGTCGGTAGGTAACTGATTCCGGGATTTTTAGTTTTAAAACTATAAAGTAATTCTTAAAAAGGATTTCACTATTTTCTGAATATAATATTATGGATTTTTTATGTTTATTTCGGGTCGTTCCGAGATACTTGAATTTCGGACGATTCCGGTATTTTTCCGAAAGATTTCCATATCTGCAACTGAATCCCGGGAATCCGCCACTTTCATTATTTTTATATTCCTTTCCAAGAGAAATATCTTCTCTTTATCAATTCTTTTCCATTTTTCCTTTTCCTTTATTCTTTTCTTCCTCCCTAAGCTTCCATTTTCCTCCACACACTTCCACCAATTCTCCACCACATAAACCTCCACCTCACCCCCTCACTTGGCAAGCCACCATTGGAAGAGAAACACCTCACTCCCCACTTTGCAATTAAACCCCTCTTATTTATTTAATTGCAACTCCCTTTACAAAATCCAAATCCTATATATACATTTCCTTTTCATTTCAATCCCTTTCTTTCATTTCTCTCACCAAAAGCCAAACCCTAGCTTTCACCACCTCCATCTCCTTCATCTCCACCAAGGCAACCACCACCACTTCTCCAACCTAGCTTCATCTTCTTCTTCCTTCATCACCATGGAAACACCACCACAAGGTCAACAACACCAAAAGACTCCACCTTTCATCAACCTCCATCACTTGGTGCCTTTTGGTGAGTAATTTCAATCACCAAGACTTGGTTATTTCTTAGCATGCTTAAGTTCACATATCATGTTCAATTATGCCATCAAAATCATATTTTTAGATCACCAAACACAACCACACAAAAATCTGATTTTTAGACCAACAGCAGCAGTTTTCAGGAGCCCGGTCGACCGACAGTCGACCGGCAGTCGACCGACGTGCACAGCGTGCACGTTGGAATTAGTCCGGTCGACCGGAAGTCGACCGACCAAACCTGGAGCTCACGGCCTTGTATCGGTCGACCGGCAGTCGACCGATCACTCGACCGACCTGTATTTTCGGTCGACCGGCAGTCGACCGACAGGCGACCGTCCTGGCACTGTTAGTGTACCGGTCGACCGGCCATTGACCCCAGTCGACCGTTAGTCTGTTTTGGGCCAAAATCTGCTTCTCCTGTGGAAAAATCCTAACTCTCTAGAACCCAGTTTTAGTCAACTTGACCTGACTGTTAGACAACTTAGGACCACTATTAGTCGACTACCCCATTTCTCCTAGTCGACCAACTTCTTTATTAGTCGACCACCTATTCCACCTAGACGACTAACCTTGCCTATCTGTTATAATTGATTCCCTTCTTGAAACTGAACCTTACCCTCTAGACTTACATTACCTATAGGTATCACTTGACTTATCTCTTGACACACATTATCTTCCATTCTTTCTCTCTCATCTTCACTCTACATATTTATATCACAGGTTATGGCGCATCCCGAGCTTCCGTGGATTTCGGATATTCGGTATATTGGTGACTCAGGCGAGTGTTCTCACTCGCTACCCTCTTGCTTCTCATTCCATTGATTATGATAGTATTCTCGCTCTAGTCTTCATGTATTGTATTTCATGCTTTATATCTTTTATTGCTTTATGCTATGCGTGGCCGACCCTTCGTGGTCGTTGGACTTGTTGGACTTTGGGTCATTGCTTTTATGTTACCACTTGCCATACCATTACTTCAGACTAGTTAGTTGCATGCTTCCTTTAAACACATGTATATCACCTGACCATCTAGTGTGTTATCACCTGACCACCTGACCTACTACTATTTGGCTAGACCCTCTGGTTATGACCTGACTTACCCAGACTATTATCAATCTCTTGACATAACCTTGCCACCCGATTATTATCTATCCTTTATCATGTTTTGTTACTTGTTATATATCATCACCCTATCATGCTATCACTTTATACCCAGCATGATATACTTGACTTGTGATTATCATCTTTACGGGGACCTTGACTTATGATTCTGTGTCATGATCAGTGACTTGTATTCCTGCTTTACATGCAGTGACCTGACTATATGTATTTGTGTACTCCTGATTCCTGATCATGTCCATTTCCTGTTTTTCCCGTAAAGTGATAATTAAACTATTAAATCTAAAATGAACCAACTTGTATTGGGTCGGGGGAGATATGCGGATATCGATATGTGTTCGTGTTTACAGTGGCTTTAGGTTGTGCACTATATTTCCGGTCTGACCTGTGGTACTCCAGGGGACCGAGGGGAGAGCTGGCTCCCTTATTCCTGGCTTCATTATTATAAGGGCATACATAAGTCCCTCCTGATAGGCCTCGCGGCTGGTTCCGTCACCATGCAACGGAACACCCTGGACCGTGGTCCCGGGCATGCACGGGACCCACTGTAAACATAGTTTTTGATACAACCGCTGTTTCCAATAACAACTCGACTTGCTTATATATGGATGTATGTGAGTTGGCCGTACACCGAGACACATACCGAGATATATGGGTAAGACGAGTAATAATAAAGTGTCATAATAACCGGCTCTTAAGTGTAAGTAGAGGTATGTGGAATGGGACGCATACAAAGCCTACATCTTAAATAGCTATGAATTTGTGCTGTGCCTTACCGTATTTGCTTTCCCGGACTTTATATCGGATTTCATGTTTTATGAGTATTATGTCATAACTACCTGGTAGCTCGGATTGGTTTTATTCGGATTTCCTGTTTTATGATTCTCATGCCATGTCTATTCTTACCTGCTCTATCCTATCTGCCTCCTGAATATTTCCTACTTGATATATGCATTATTGTGCTCACCCTGCTTCACCACTTGGTTTTGCTTCTACACTCGCCTGGGGAGTATTATTTGACTCCCCTGGATTCTCACGTCCAGGTCTTGGAGCTAGGAGCGTGTGTTCAGAGTAACGCAGCAGTAGCGTGGATCTCCAGCCGACCGACCTGAGCCACATCCTTCCAGGCCCCCTGTGAGTCTCTCGAGTTTTCCTTTTTAAACTCGTGAGTACCTTTATGCTGTTTTACTCTTGTACATCTGCCTGTATTCCCGCATTTGCGCATATTAGTGATATGATATTCATGTAATATTAGATCACTACTGGTGATAATTCTGTAATTGTATATATGTGTTGGAATGTATAATGCACCATTTGCTTCCGTACTCTGATTCTTGTCTATACTGATGCTTAGCGTATATACGGGAGGGTAGTTCTGACCTACGTATATACGTTGCAGTGACGTCCCCGTATCGCCGGATCGGGGCGTTACACATATATACAATCAGGCCACATATATGATAATCATCCACGAAATTATCTGAGTGAGCAGTCATTGACTCCCTTCTCTGACTCCATACTTGTACAATCGATTCCCAGAAATCCTTGAACCATCACCCTGATATGACTCTTCCATCCATATAGTCTTCATACCTAGTCTGTCCCGCTTGATCATGTCTGGTTAGACTATTTTAATTTAGATTAAGGATAGATATATTGAGGACTTGACCTTATTATTTGGACGAAGAAGAATAATTGAGATGATCTTTGTCGAATTATATGGCTGTTAATTTTATGAGAAATTTTAGATCTGAAACTTTTTGAGATACATGTCTACAAGGGAATCATAGTGAGAGGGTAGATTTAAGATAATAATCATGCCTGGATTAAATAATGATCAAATCACGTCCATACCTATTGGATTTAGTGCATGGATCTTGGAGTGATAATCAGATCAATAAATGGAACTATTGCCTTGGGCAAAATATGACTATACCTTAGATCAGATTGCTTGGATTAGTTCTGAGGTTAAGACCTGAAGTTTTCAGACCTAAGTAATATTTTAAGAATATCTATCATAGTTTGAAGTTGTTGAGTTAATCCTATGACTCTTAAGAACATTGTAATTGGAATACCTTGATAATTTTGTGATCTTCTGTTTGAGAATCATAGATGAAAGGAGAAATAGATATATCTTAATTCTTATGAAGATTAATGAATTTAAAACTCAACTTTATAATTATCACTTGTTATTGCCACTGGTTACATTATATTCATTATCTGTCACTGATGATTTTTCAATAGTGACGGTGGGATCTGAGATTTGTGTTACTATGATACTGATAACCTTAAGGATTTGATCTATGAATGGTTGGAGTAACCTTATCAGATGAACATGACTATAGTGGATCGGGAGACTAAAGTTATATGATCGTTTATGAACTCTGGAAAGTCAATTCGATCCCCGGACTTATGGTGATGAATATGCTAGATCATGACTCATGGTTGACTTGGTATGGGGTTATATCATATTGACATGACTATGGATCTTGGATAACCCTATATCTTGCAGATGCAGCTTCGATTCATATGTCGATGTCTGGCCGATTTCGAGGACGAAATTCTTTTTATAAGGTGGGTAGGATTGTAACCCACGGTTCCTAATATACGTATGTCAATACTGGTGTCTGGTGATGATTTAATTATCCTGATAGTTAGATTGAGGTCATTTAGCTCAAAATATCATTTTTCATTTTTTGAATTTTTTGAGATTTTTGGAATTTTTTTAGGAATATTGGGGAAGAATCTCAATTTCGGAGTCGATCAGTGCCACGACTGACTCCGGGATTTTTAATTAACAATAGGAAATGAATTTTAGAAATCTGACTTCACAACAATGAATGTTCAGGATGACTTCTTTTATTTTTGAGAATTTTCGAGAATTTTTCTGAATTAATAGAGTTTAATCCAATAAAATAATGTTTAAATGTTTATTCAAAAAGGGAAAAAACTGAAATTAAAATAAAATAAAAGAAATTAGAAATAAAATTACATTATATTCATTATCTGTCACTGATGATTTTTCAATAGTGACGGTGGGATCTGAGATTTGTGTTACTATGATACTGATGACCTTAAGGATTTGATCTATGAATGGTTGGAGTAACCTTATCAGATGAACATGACTATAGTGGATCAGGAGACTAAAGTTATATGATCGTTTATGAACTCTGGAAAGTCAATTCGATCCCTGGACTTATGGTGATGAATATGCTAGATCATGACTCATGGTTGACTTGGTATGGGGTTATATCATATTGAAATGACTATGGATCTGGGATAACCCTATCTCTTGCAGATGCAGCTTCGATTCACATGTCGATGTCTGGTCGAATTTCGAGTACGAAATTCTTTTTATAAGGTGGGTAGGATTGTAACCCACGGTTCCTAATATACGTTATGTCAATACTGGTGTGGTGATGATTTAATTATCCTGATAGTTAGATTGAGGTCATTTCAGCACAAAATATCATTTTCATTTTTTGAATTTTTCGAGATTTTTGGAATTTTTTGGGAATTATTGGGGAAGAATCTCAATTTCAGAGTCGATCAGTGCCACGATTGACTCCGGGATTTTAATTAACAATAGGGAATAAATTTTAGAAATCTGACTTCACAACAATGAATGTTCAGGATGACTTCATTTATTTTTTAGAATTTTCGAGAATTTTTCTGAATTAATAGAATTAATCCATTATTTTAATAAAATAATGTTTAAATGTTTATTCAAAAAGGGAAAAAAAACTGAAATTAAAATAAAATAAAAGAAATTAGAAAACCACATGTTATAATAGCAAGTATCGAACCCAAGCCCAATGCCATATAAGGTTAATGCTTTAACCACCTGGCCACTTTGGCATTTGTTCTTTCTGAAAGCCATTTTTCCCTTACCTCACAACCAAAAAAAAAAAAAACAAACTTTATTAATTATTTCCTCTCAGATTCGAACCATGGCAATCACCCCAAAGCTATAACACGTAGACGCGCTAGATTTGCTTGATTGGTGTGTGGGCTTAAGACCCAAGCTTTTTTATTTAAAGCATTCTTTAACTCCCCCATCTTCTCCAACTTCCCCCACTCTCTCTAACTTCTCCTACACTTTTCCCCCTCATTCCCACTCACACAAACTGAACCCACTACTCCTCTCACGTAGCTTAACTCTCAGAAGGGCTGAGGGGTGTGTGTGGTGCCTATAAAAGGGACATCTCATCATCTCAAGTCACTTGCAAAACTTCAATATCTCTTTCTTTCTTCTACTACAATGTCTCTTCCTCTTTCAAATTTGGCGAGAATCTGAAGTGCTGGATGAGGAGAAGAAGATTCAGACTGAAGGGAAGCATTCCAGGTATTTTATTTTGCATTTTTGTATAATTTAGTTTGTTGTGGCATTTCACCGAACATGTAGTATGCGTTACATGTTAGCTTTAATTTGACCTTATAAAACGCATTCTAAAATCACAATAAAATTTGTAGAATACCTAGGATATGCCTCCTAATTATCATGATTTTAATTTATTTTTAGAAATTTATTTTAATCAAAAAAAAAGGAAAAACCTGAACTGTGCTGTGCACTGCACTGTGCATAGCACAGTGCAGACCAGGTCAGGTCTGGCCTGAGCCAGACCAGACCTGGGTCTGGTCGAGCCAGGCCAGGCCTGGGCCAGACCAGACCCAACCTGGGTCTGGCCTGGTCGGGCTCAGCCAGACCCGACTGGGCCTGGGCACAGACCCAGTCCGGGTCTGTATAAAGACCTGGGTTCGGGTCTGTTTTACAGACCCGAACCAGATCCAACATTCATAAAAAGAAAAGAAAAAAGAAAGAAAGGAAAAAGTAAGAGGAAAAAAAAGAAAAAGAAAAGAAAAGAAATAAATAAAATAAAAATAAGTAGAAAAATAATTGCAGCATTTACTGTAGCAAATAGACCCAAACCCATTACTATAGCAACAGACCCGTTAAGCTTTTTATTTGTTTTTATTGATTTTTAGGTTTATTTTAATTCAGAAAATTACAGAAAATTCACAGAAAATTCCAGAAAATTCACAGAAAATCACAAACTAAATTTGAAACTCTATAAAATTATTTTGATGTAATATTACTTAGATAACATGAAATTAAATATTTTTGTAATTACTATTTCAATGATAATTTATTTAAAATAAATTTCTAAATAGCACAAAAAATATGAAATTCATAATTCAGTAATATGTAAATATTATATATCAATTTATTATTTTATGCATATATTTTATCACGAAAATATATTTTTAAATAGTTGTAATAAATTCAAAAATTGAATTATTTGGAAAATTAACCAACCAAAATTATAATAAATAGTAAAAATTAATTTTTATCACTTAACTTATCACTGAATAATGAATATATCAAGTCTCTAATTAATTCATGTAATATTTAGGCCGCGAATTTTACCCAGAACGGTTGCAGTTACGGGAATTCAGACTCCAACGACATCAGAAAGTGTACACGATTCTCCTCTCGTTGACTTTCATCTTGATCTTAATTCTGTCTCTTAATTATAAATCATGTTTATCATATCGCATGATCATCAACACTATCCTGTGATCATATGTACATATCAGCTTTTCTCTTCCGATTATATGATAATTATTCTTATATTCTTGATATTATTACCTGTACCGTCTAGTGATCATGTTACATTGCCTTACATATCGTATTTGCATCTCGTTTCTGTACATAGTGCATTTAACTTAAATTTGCATGATTGCTTGTATGTGATAGACTGATGTGAAGATCAATGAAATCTACACTGATCATGATAAATATTTTGATATGGATTTTGAGGATAACCGGATAATAATAAAGAAGGATTGATAATTAAAGATTGTATATCGATTTATATTGTGATCCTGATATTACTGAAAATTAATCAAGGAAATTGACCATTATATTCTAAGTAATTCTTCGAGGATATCTTATTGGATTATGGACACATGATCATGACCATTTTACTTTGACATTTAGATTTCATGTCACTGACATTACTTGCACTACTCTGCATGCATCTGGTATCACTTGCACAATTATATATTTGTCACTTGATATTGTCACTGTCTACATCATCCCGTGATTTTGATACACGTTGTGTTCACCATCTAATGCTGATATTCTTGGTACCGATTCATGATCCTATAATGCTGAGTACCACACTGTTTGCATTTGCATTTAATTAATAAAATTAATCAAGCCAGGGTTATTGGGGGAGACTGTAGCAGGGGAAATCCAGGGAGGTGTGCTTGGAAGGGCGACCCTTATGGGTTTGGATGCCATAAGTGATCTTGTTATTTATGCACGCTCCTGTTATTACATGTTACATGATGCCTCAGTACAGTGAACTGTTTCTCCCTGCTATCAGGATCCACTAACGCATCACTTGTTTGATATGCAGTTGTCCTGTGGGATGGGGCATAGGATGATTGCATTAGTTAGAGTAATAAAACACGTTAGACATATACACTTGCATTATATCCTTCATTGTCTTCAGTGATCTAGTACCTTACATGTATTTTTAAGATACTGACACTTGACTCATGTGACATGCATTGTCTTGACTACATGACATTCCTGGACATACCATGTTATTTTATCTTGTGATCTTGAGTTCTTGTGATCTTGTGATTATGTTACGCGACAGTTACTTGTCCAGGACATCTCATGTTCATTATATACATGTCACACCATGCATGCACGATCTTATTGTACATGATCTATCTTCTTGATTATTCCTGTTACTATCATTACATTCAGTTCTTGATATTTCCAAACATATTGTTCTTATATCCTATTTACTGTTACTACATTTTCATGTTTTCTCCTTCCTGTTTCGTGTACTCTTGCTAGTCTGTTTCTGACGGACCTTTATATTATTTTTCAGTATTTAGATCAGGAAGCTGGTATAAAGAGTTGTTCATAGATTATATTCTGGTTCGTTGTTCTCCGGTGAGTTCAGTTTCTTCTTGACTTGTTTTATTCAGATATAGTGGATGATATTGTTTATGATTTAGTTTTCATATACGTGATTTTATCCCTGTGCTTGGTTGTATGTGCATATATGTGTGCTATCCTGCTTGTTATTGACAGCCTAAGGTACTAATGGAAGAGATTTCACTCTTCGTGAGTATCTGCTGGCCATCGTCACGCACCTGTATTCCGTATTTTGGGAAGCGGGGCGTGACACAAAGAAACAACTAATGTCAAGATGTGTAACCTAGCATATGTCACTAGTCCGCTATACAATCCGGTCAAGTGTACTATCATATATCTATCACAGTTATGTACATGTACAGTCAGGTGATTACGATCATGAAATCACCTAGAGGGGGTGAATAGGTGACTACCTAATCTAATGATGAATTAATGCGGAATCAAAACTATTTATGCAAACTGAAAACTATTAAGCTAAACACACCAAGTATAACATAAGAGTGTAGCCGAATTCCCAGTGAAGGGCTCTGGACTATCTCCTAATGATTCCTCTAGATAAGAGTTAAGGTGCCGCTATGGCTGGCTCTCTTGGTTGAATACAAGTGTGAGCAAACAATCCCAAGCATATAACAATAAGGCACAAGATATATCAAGCATATAAAAATATAAGCAATGTAAGCATGCAAGATATAAACACAAGTGAGAGATAGAGAGAGCAATCGCAAACATGGAAGATTTGTTTCGAGGTTCGAGTACCCTTGCTCAACGTCCCCGCCTTCAACACTATGAAGGATTTCCACTAGAATCGATCCCACCGGATCACTCGGTGCCGCTACACCTACAATGAGTTCACACTAGAACTCTTGGACTGACTAGTCCCCTCCCTTGTCCCCGCAAGAACAAACACACGCAAGCACACTAGCTTGCCGAGGCTGCACCTCTACACCGAGCTCCACAAGAACTCGAAACAATACGAATCCGCAAGTTCGCCTCCTCAAATACAAAGTAGAACACTTGCTGATCTAAACACTTTGATCACCTAAAAACACTCTCACAATAACTCTCCTATAGGATGGATATAGCAATGGAAAGCTCAAGTATGTGTGAGAAAAACTTGGATTGATTGGTGGTGAAAAAACTCAAGAAATCTTTTTATAAAACACTCTTGAAAAACTCTCCTTTTGATATGAAAGTATTTGGCTCTAAAACAAGTGGAGATAAACACTTAGAAGCGTAGGGAAAACTATCTTGAAAACCCACTTCAAATCTCGTAGAAAACAGTCCAAGGGAAACCCAATTTATCGGCTCCCAAAATATGGCCGTTGGAGGCCAACTCAGTAGGAAATCCTGCTGTCAGTTGATTGGCCGATCGACCGCCAACGGTCGGATTTCCGACCATTGGGAAAAGCGGTCGACCGGTCGGTCGAACGAACACTGGGCTATGACCTAGCGGTCAACCGCCCAGTCGACCGGGGCCACTTACAGAGAGCAGAAGCTCTTTGGCGGTCTACCATGCGGTCGACTGGCCCTTACTGTGCATGTTTGTGCACATCAGTCAACCGGAGCGGTCGACCGGGAGAAGGCCGGTCCAACATGTTTAGGGATTAAAAACTCGGTCTTTTTATCTTTAATAAAATCTCATAAATTCTCATAAATTCTACAAAAATAAGTTCATTAATATACTTTGATATACAAACATGTTTGATTAAAAATCAAAACACATTACAAACATTATGAACTATATTTGTACTCTAGAAATTTTGGCTTAAACAAAAATCTATATTCCAAAAATAATCTGCAAATTGAAAAATGATTTTTTTAAAACTTCTTCAAATACAAAAATAAGATATTTTAAATACTTTTGAAGTTTAGTGTGTGTGGATATGATCCACTACATATATGATGAAATATCTATGTTTTTGATAATAAGCTCTAAAATAAGTTTTGATAAAAACACATGTATATTATGAAGCTTAAAGACCAAAATGGTATTTTTCAAAATAAAAACTCTTTAAGAAAAATACATATAAATCTTGTGTGTGAGTGTATATATATTACTTGAGCAATCCACCAACTAATCTATCCTTTACATTTTATCTAAAAATAAAAATCTTGACACTTACAAAACTCGACACAAGTCTTCTCTTGAAAACTTCTTCTCCTTCTTGACTTGGTCAAACCTTAATCCAATGAGGTAGACTCCTCTTGAGTACTTGATGTAACCTTAATGCGCAAGCTCTTGAATCAACACGTGCTAGCTCCAAAACTTGACTTCAAATCCTTTGTTGAAGCTAAACACCTACTAAGATATTGATCAAATATCTGAGACTAAATAAACACAAGATTATTAGTACTATAACTACATGAGTTAATCATCATCAAAACTAGAGTGATGGGCCTTTGGGCCAACAATCTCCCCCTTTTGATGATGACAAAACTTATGGAGTTATATATGCATGAATTAAAGTTGGTGAGTCGTCCGAGATCCTTTCGATTTAAGCTTTATAGAAGCTCCCCTTAGCTCATGCATAGCAATAAACAAATAGATGTACAAAAAGTGCATAAAACTAAACAAACGTATATGCATAAACAAGGAGATAAACATACATAACTTCACTAAATTCTTCTCCCTTTTTGCGTAAACAAAACTTATATGCATAAGCATGTATCTATCAAAATCCAAAATCCTTCTCCCTTTTTGTATAAATCAAGGAGATGAAATAATCATGCATATATAAATCAAATACTTCTCCCCCTTTTTGTCAAATCATCAACTAATGGGTGAAAACAAATCAAACAATAAAGATATATGCGATATACATTCATGAAGGAGAGAGACATGAAGTTAGCTCCCCCTGTATACATGCATCACATGAAGAAGGGATGACAAAACCCTAACTCACATAAGGCATAGTATACAATGCATAAGTGGAGATGTTAAGCTCCCCCTACACACGTGTACCATATAAAGAAGAGATGTCAAGCTCCTTAATATAAAATACACTCAACATGAATCTATACATAGAAGAGATATTAAGCTCCTCTTATATATAGGCAATACATATCAAAACATTTTTTTAACAAAATCTTGATAATGCTTAAAGCAAAACTTTAAAATTTCTTAAAACAAAATTTTGGTACCACTTATAAATAAACAAAATTTTAAGATACCACTTATAGATAAATAAAATTTTAAGATACCAATAGTAGATTTTTGATATTAATTGAAATTATATTATAAATTTTGATACCAAATAAAAAGTCAATTGAAATATCAATTGAAAATAATGCATAAGCTCATTAAGATACCAATTAACATTAAAAAAATTTGTCAAGAGTAGCATCAACATAATTTGTGCTTTAAACATGTAAAGTTATTATAAAACAAGCACAATCAACTCATATATATGTATGAAAAAGAAAATACCAATTGAAATTTATATTATTAGAGATTTGAAGCATACATATATAGAAACAAATAGGAGTATATAAAAAAAAATAGAATTACATGAAGATCATGTATATAACTCATATCTAACAACCCTATTCACGCACAAGTTAAAGAGATTTTCAATTAGGCATACGAGGCATGATCGTCCATCCATCCGCCCTTGAAGTAGCAGTTTTCAAAAAATATGATTTGAAAATAGTTGTAAATTGAAAACACTACCAAATGAAGAATAAATAATTAGTCAAAGTAATTTTAAAAAACTAGTTAAAGATCCTTCAAACATGAAAACAAATCATATATATCTCATGAAATATACTAAATACACAAGAGTTAACACTCGAAATCTATAAAGCTCATAAAAGCTCATGAAAATAAAGTCATGAGTAAGCAAATTTATAAATGAGTTCACAAACATCATGTGAATAGCATATTCAAGAAATAATCAATAAGTTTCAAAAACATCAAAAAACATATGAAAATCATGAAAATTCATTTATCATTAAAAAACTTCAAGGTATATGTATGTTTTATCCAAAACTAATAATATGCACACATATCCCTAAACACAAAAGATTCTATAATAGAATTTGTATAAAGACAAGAGACTCAAGGGTATATATGTATATCTATAAGTTTTGGATAAGAGTAACATATACATGAAGCAAAAACATGCACAAAGATAGGCAAAGCAAGTATAAATGAGGGAATCATCAAAACTAGATTATACATGTATATGTAATGAGTACAAATGAGCAATGAAGTACAAACATATAAGAATCAATTGTTGCTGACTACTTGTACAGTATATACACAATTTCTAATGAAAACTTCATCTAAACAAGTATTCACCACATGAAGCACAAAAACAAAACATGCTAAAAATATTTATATAAAGGCATGTAAACTAAATGGGAGTTTAGAGATAGTTACCAAACCAAATGCACTATTCTCTAAGTCTCCAAAACATGGTGGGCCTCCCACCAAACTTCCTGGATAGCGGTACATCAATTGTATGTCCATCTAGCCCATGCATCCACCACCAAGGCACCATATCTCTCACGTCATGTGAGAGCCCATACTTACATCAAACACAAGAGGAGAGAATTTTAGTACCCATTTTCTTTTGGGTCCACGCGGGTTAGCATTATTCGGAACCCAAACATTTTTATTTGCAAAATTTAAAGAATTTACTCTATCATAGCAAAATCTTACAAGATGGCCTTTGCGGCCGCAATGTGTACACTTGTACATTCTAGCATGCATATGTGAATGAGTGTGTTCATGATGTGCAAAGTGTGCATATGTATGCCGTAGGTGATGTGCATGAACATGTGGAGCTTGTTTCTTTTGAAATAAGGTTTTCAATTTAGAATGATTAAATGCACAATTGCTCAAAGTTGAGCTCAAACAATCTATTCTATTTTTAAAAATTTAATCTCATTTTTATCAATAGTAGCACGTAGAGTATGGCAAGTATGAGAATCAACAATCTTTTTCTTTTTAGAAATATTTTCCTTTTCTTTTGAAACAATTTTTATTTTAAAGAATTATTTTCTTCCAAAGCAATTCCTTTTCTCTTTCCACAAAGTGATTTAGTTTTCAAAGAATTATTTCCTTCACAAATATCATTTAATTTAAAAATAAGGAAATATTCTCCTTTTTCAAATCTTCATTTTCTTTGAAATTTTTCAAATTTATTTTGAAAAGAATCTTTTTCTTCTAATATAGAATCATATTTCTTTTTCAATATTTTATTATCCTTTTAAGCAAATCATATTTTTCAAGAAGTTGTTGACAAAAAGATGCAAGCTCATATTTTTAAGAAATGTCAATATCTTCTTCTAGCTTGGATTCAGAATTTACCTCAAGGGGATTATCCCCTTGGACCATGTAGCATAAGTTGGAAGCATCACTTCCATCATCCGAGTCACTCCCCATATAATATTGCTTTTGTTCGCCAAGGGAGACCATAGTGTTTCAAACTACAGAAGCCGAATCAAAGTTAGAAACCCTAGATAAATATTCATCATTTAGGGTACTCCTTAATGCATGGATGGCTTTTACATTAGCCTCTAAATGTTTGCCATTTAAACAATATGAATCTTTAACAGTGGTAAGATAAACATGAATACCAAGGGTTTTGAGGTACGTGGACATCTTAAATTCCAAGTTTGGATATTAAGAATGTCAAACATGGGAGGTGTCATGAAATCCATGTGTGTGTACAAATATTGTGATTAGCTAAAATGAGGATCTTTAACTCTAGATTGTTAGACCCTAAATCAAGAGCATCAAGCTCTGATACCAATTGAAATCACCTAGAGGGGGGTGAATAGGTGACTAGCTAATCTAATGATGAATTAATATGGAATCAAAACTATTTATGCAAACTGAAAACTATTAAGCTAAACATACCAAGTATAACACAAGAGCGTAGCCGAATTCCCAGTGAAGGGCTCTGGACTATCTCCTCAAGATTCCTCTAGATAAGAGTGAGCTATGGCTCTCTTGGTTGAATACAAGTGTGAGCAAACAATCCCAAGCATATAACAATAAGGCACAAGATATATCAAGCATATAAAGATATAAGCAATGTAAGCATGCAAGATATAAACACAAGTGAGAGATAGAGAGAGCAATCGCAAACACGGGAGATTTGTTTCAAAGTTCGAGCACCCTTGCTCTACGTCCCCGCCTTTAACAGTATAAAAAATTTCCACTAGAATCGATCCCACCGGATCACTCGGTGCCGCAACATTTACAAGGAGTTCACACTAGACCTCTTGGACTCGCTAGTCCCTCACTTGTTCCTACAAGAACAAACACACGCAAGCACACTAGCTTGCCGAGGCCGCCCTCTACACCGAGCTCCACAAGAACTCGAAACAACACGAACCCGCAAGTTCGCCTCCTCAAATGCAAAGTAGAACACTTGGTGATCTAAACACTTTGATTACCTAAAAACACTCTCATAACAACTCTCCTATAGGATGGATATAGCAATGGAAAGCTCAAGTATGTGTGAGAAAAACTTGGATTGATTTGGTGGTGAAAAACTGAAGAAATCTCTTTTACAGAACACTTTTCAAAAACTCTCCTTTTGATATGGAAGTATTTGGCTCTAAAACAAGTAGAGATAAACACTTAGAAGTGTAGGAAAAACGATCTTGAAAACCCACTTCAAATCTCGTAGAAAACAGTCCAAGGGAATCCCAATTTATAGGCTCTCAAAATATGACCATTGGAGGCCAACTCAGCAGGAAATCCTGCTGTCAGTCGACCAGCCGGTCAACCGCCAACGGTCAGATTTCCGACCGTTGGGAAAAGCGATCGATCGGTTGGTCGAACGAAAACTGGGCTATGACCTAGCGGTCGACCGCCCGGTCGACCGGGGCCATTTACAGAGAGCAGAAGCTCTCTAGCGGTCGATCGTGCGGTCGACCGGCTCTTGCTGTACACGTTTGTACACATCGGTCGACCGGAGCGGTCGACCGACTTCTGTCTCGGTCGACCATCCGGTCGATCGGCAGAAGGCCAGGTCCAACATGTTTAAGGATTAAAAACTCGATCGTTTTACCTTCAATAAAATCTCATAAATTCTCATAAATTCTAAAAGAATAAGTTCATTAATATACTTTGATATACAAACATGTTTGATTAAAAATCAAAACACATTACAAATATTTTGAACTATTTTTGTACTATAGAAATTTTGGCTTAAAAAATCTGTATTTTCCAAAAATAATCTCCAAATTGAAAAACGATTTTTTCAAAACTTCTTCAAATACAAAAATAAGATATTTTAAACACTTTTGAAGCTTAGTATGTATGGATATGATCCACTGCACATATATGATGAAATATCTATGTTTTTGGTAATAAGCTCTAAAATAAGTTTTGATAAAACACATGTATATTATGAAGCTTAAAAACCAAAACAGTATTTTCAAAACAAAAACTCTTTAAGAAAACACATATAAATCTTGTGTGTGAGTGTATATGAACTTGAGCAATCTACCAACTAATCTATCCTTTACATTTTATCTAAAAACAAAAATCTTGACACTTATAAAACTCGACACAAGTCTTCTCTTGAAAATCTTCTTCTCCTTCTTGACTTGGTCCAAAACTTGATCCAAGGAGTTAGACTCCTCTTGAGTACTTGATGCGATCTTGATGCGCAAGCTCTTGAATCAACACGTGCTAGCTCCAAAACTTGACTTCAAATCCTTTGTTGAAGCTAAACACCTACTAAGTTCTTGATCAAATATCTGAGACTAAATAAACAGAAGATCATTAGTACTATAACTACATGAGTTAATCATTATCGAAACTAGAGTGATGGGCCTTGGGCTAACAGGTTAGTCACAATACATTATAAATAGTTTATTATTATTTATTATGTCAGTTAACACCAAATGCCACCTGTAATAGACGCATCCTATACTACACCTATCACACGTGTCAATCAGAGTCCTAAGCTATTGAAGCTGATTGGTTGGAGATGTTGTCTATTCTTTAGGTGCGTCCCTGTACATACTCGGTACCACGGCCCGATGCCTGGCTCTGAATCAGACCCTACCGTCAGGCAGTCATTAACAATAACAGTACTCACAGTATCACTGTGGAACAATACTCATAGTAACACTGTGGAACAATAAACATATGGGATGTCAGTTATCCACCAGAACCCTGCAGTAAAACCGTAAGTCGGCTGCGAACTGTATCCTAGGTCCATCCAAAGTACAAATGCTGTCTCCTCTATTAATTTTCCCAATCCCAATGCAAGTTATCCATTTAGCTTATTATCTATTCAATTCAGTTAAATTAGTCAATGTTCATATTACCTAGAATACTGGGATGATATGGTGACAATAACAATAACAGTACAATAACAAAAACAATAATCGTATACACGATGAACAGTAATAAGAACAGTAAACAGTAACATGTATACGATGAATAGAACTGTACCGAGCATTACGGCCTAACGATACTTTCTCATTAACTTTTAGTAACATGAGCAATATGTTTATCAGGTAGGTATCATGTATAATCAGTGAGGTTACTTAAGTGGTATCATTATATTATGATATTTATTTAGAATTGGCAACATAATCTTCTGGGGTTATTCATTATGTAATTAATATGTGAACATGAACAATAGCTTACGTGCATGAACAGTAATTAAACATGAACACTATTTAAACTTTAGAACAAGTTAAAAGCACTTACGTGAAATAATACCGAAATACTCAATAAATAAATAAAGAACACTCACCTGGCTTATTACGCGTCCAAGTACCAATTTGAAGAATCTACATTAAATACATTCGAATTTATATAAGATATCGAATTTTACATATATCAAATTTTACATAAGATATCCTATTTGATGTTATTTAGTATTTTAAATTAAATACGGATGGTCCAAATCTTAAAACAAGGTTGTATGATGATGCATTGAGTTTATAAGATTATTTAGATTTAATTTACTGATTTTTCTGGGGTCTAAATGGTTAAAAACATGAAATGTTCTTAACGAGTCTGAATGTTAAATTAGCGGGTTTTAACTTAGAAGGCAGTGGTTCAGTCTAATATGACATGTAAATACTCCCAAAATTTTTCAGTAGATTCTAGAGTTTATCTAGATATTCATCTATATTTTTACTTGTTTTTTTCAAAATTTTATCTAGTCAATAAAATTATTTTTCAAAAAGTAAACGGGTCTGTTTAGTATTTGGGTCGGGTTACAATAGATTAGAACCCACAATATTGAAAATCACCTAGAGGGGGGTGAATAGGTGATGGCTATACTTAAAGGCAATAATGCGGAATTAAAAACAAATTAGCAATAAGCAATAAGCAATAACAATTAGATAAATCTAGCAAAAGAGTAAGCAATATAAGTGCAAGTAAAGAGAGAGTAGAGTTTAGAGAGATAGTGGACAATCGCAAACACAAGAATATATTTCGAGGTTCGAATCACTGCTCTAGTCCCCGCCTTCAACACGATGAAGGATTTCAACTATGAGCGATCCCACCGGATTGTCAATCGATTACAAGTTCTCACTAGAACTCTTTGGACACACTTCTCCTCTCTCACTGTGCCACAACACCAACTTGGAGCTCACTAGCTCGCTCGAGGCCGCAACCTCTACAACTTCTTAATCAAAGAAAACGTTGATCAACACTTGATCACAAAGATAGCTCACAAGCACAAACCCTACAACAAAAATGAGGAAGTGAAACACTTGGGATTGTATAGTGCAAATAGAAAATAGAGAAGTAGAGGAAATGGCTCAATCTAAAGCACCAAATTTGGAAATAGTTGGCTCAAGAGAAAATCTTTTGCAAAGTGGCTAAACTATGAAATACTTTGATATAAGGCTTGTAAATCTTGTTATTAAGCTGTTTCATACTCCCACTATTTATAGGGAATGAAAATAAGGTTAGAAAACTCAATAGATCCGTTGGGAGAAGACCCAGTAAAAGACAAAACTGAAACTAGTTGTTGGGAGCCAACTCAGCAGACTTCTCTGCTGTCGGTCGATCGGGTGATCGACCGCCAACGGTCAGATTTTCGACCGTTAGAAAAGCGGTTGACCGGTCGACCGTGGATCCCAATCAGAGAGTAAAAACTTTCTGTTGGTCGATCGGCCCGGTCGATTGGAACAAACAGAGAGCATGCTCTTGCGGCCGTCAATCGATCGCGCGATCGACCGACAAAGTAGTTTTACTCTGCTAGCGGTTGACCATACGGTCGACCGTCTAAGGGAAAAAACTGATTATTGAACATCTTTTGAAGTCAAATTTTTCCAATAAAATTTCTTTTGATATGTAGATACAAAATAGAGTTTTAGGGCTTTGAGGAAGTAGAGTGTGATCATTGATCAACACCAAATAATTTAGAACTATATTTTGATAAAAAACTTTTCTAAAAACAAAAACTGGTTTTTTCAAAACTTGCTTTTCGAAACCTGATTTCTGAAACTTGTTTTTCTGAAGCTCGGTAAGAAACCAAGTAATATGATTTTGTTTGAAAACACTAAGGATTATGAAATGTGTGTGTGTGAAATCCCAAATGCTATCAACTCTTTCATCTTGGTTTTAACAAATATCTATAAATCCTAACTAAAATGGAAAATGGTAAAGATACAAATCTTGAAACAGTCTTCTCGATATTACTTGATCCTTGAGCTCTTGTAGTGTGCTAGGCTTTAGGATCTAAATCTTCTTGGCTTCCAAATGTTTGAGTCTTGTGTTGGAGCCGAAATACAACATATGATTTTTCCTGAAACTTAATTAAAAATTTTATTAATACTTAACTATATATGATTTGTTATCATCAAAATTAAGGGCTAATGGCCTTGGGCCAACAATCTCCCCTTTTTTATGATGACAAAACATATGGAGTTATTACAAATATTTTGGGAAGAGACTTCAAGTGAAGCTCCCCCTTAACACATGCATATATAAGAATAAGATATAAAAAAACTATATGCATAATAAAAGCATATATAAAGGATATAACAATTAGACTCATATGCCAACCATCTATGCATAACAAATATACTAAGTTATAAAAGAGTATGCACAAATGGTTACCTCCATCCATCCAATAATACCTCCAACCTTCAAATAAGTGGTAGATGGTTGGATCAATAGGGAATAAGAAACAATACACAGCCAGACATATATACCATATAGAGACAATAAGGATAACTACCATATCAGAAATAAATATGTCCATACAAGCTTAGAGGTTCATGCCAACCTCACACAAACACAAAATGCATATAAAACAAACAAATTACATACTCAAATCCAAATACAGGAAATAAAGCATAGAAGCATAAAAGCTAACTCCCACAATAACTCCATCAAATAACTCTCCCCTTTTTGTCATCAACAAAAGGGGTCAACCCTCCTGGAGATCAGGGTCTTTAGGAGAAGCTGGTGCCTCAGGAACAGCAGGAGGAGGAACCCTGCGTCGAAAGGAGGACCCGTGTGCGGAATGGCTATGAGCGACCACTCAAAAGAGGAGCTAGCCAAGTGTTCCTGTTGTAGATGTCATGGACGCAGGTCTGCATATGGCGAATGGAATCACAAATGTGGTTGAGATCATTATCCACTTGCTGCTTTAGCCGTTGAAAGTGAGCGGCCATCTGAGCGGACATCTCTGAGTGGAGAGAGCATGATAGGGATCAAAGGAAGCAGAAGAACCAGAAGAAGATCCTGGAACAATAACAGGAATGATAGGCTGGTGTTGAGGAGCAGGAGCACGCTTAACACGCATCCTCTTAAGGAGAGTGTTGTTGATATCAACTAACGGTTCGATGGACCGTTCAGTGGAAAGATCAAATCTGAGTTGCTTTAGAAGACGTGTAATAAGCATCCCAAAGGGCAAGTGCCGATTTGGGATCAGAAGATGATCGGACGTCATGTAATCGATGATGAGTTTAGGAATGTTTATTCTAATGCCTTTCAGAAGGTAATAGATCAGGAGAGGAGCAGAACCCCTAGCGTGACTATACTCTCCTGATTTGGCAGGAGGTTATAGAAAATGATTTTAGCTAAGATTTGGGCGGTGAGAGTATAATACTTCACCTCCTCATTCCTAACTAAAGCGGGATTATCATCATCGTGAAGCAAAATGGATACGGTGTGGGCAGACTCACCGTCAGGATAAGCAAATTCATAAAGATCCACATTATAAATATCTACCCCCTCACAGGAGAGGTGTAGGAGATTTGCAAATTTATCAAGAGAAATATTTATATCCTTGCCCAAAACTCTCGACCGGATATGATTATGTTGGAAAGATAGGTTAGAGTAAAAATAATGAACTAATTCAGGATAAACTGGTTCTTTCATGGTGACAAATTGCTCAAGTGAACTAGTACTTAAAATATTTTCAAGATTAAGGTGCTCAAAATCACTAAGCACCATAGTCCTACCAGAGATGACATGTTTATTGTGGATTATAATATATCTATGAGATGCATTTTGGGAGATGAAGGGGGTGGATGATTCAGGGGTTTTTCCCTTCTCAGATCTGGATCTTTTAGACATGATGACGGATTAAACAGGATAATAGCACGAAATAAAGATGGATAAACAAGATAATAAGAAAAATTGAAGAGAATAAGGAGAAATTTTGGTTATACCTCAAAATCCAAGAAAAATCCTTTGAAATATTGTAGATTTGGAGCCTGAGAACGATTTTAACAAATTTGAAGGATGAATTTTGGATTGGAAGGAGTTTTAATAGGTTGGATTGGGTTTGGGAGGAGGAGAATTGAAAAGGAAAGAGAGAGGAGTCGGTTGGAGAAGATGGAATAGAGGAATTAGAGATTTAGGGCTATATAAGAAATCGGGTAAAAATAGTTTACCCGATTCCCGGCCGGCCGCCCGGTCGACCGGCACAAACTGAGAGCAAACTCGGTTTCAGTCGGTCGACCGGGCGGTCGACCGGGCCTATGACAAGCTAACTCGGTGGACTGGTCGGTCGACCGAAACAACCCAAAATACAGTATAAAATATTTATTTGTATTTTTAATTTTAATTTTCTTTTTAAAAGAAATTAGAGACCAAATATATTGACATATAAAACATGAAAACAATGTTAAAATTTTAATAGGCATGAAAAAAACATAAAAATTATTTTTTATTTTTATTATTATTAACAACAGAATTTTTTAATAATTGAGCAATAAATTTGAGATATTGAAACCGAATACCTGTTTAAGGGTTCTGAACTTCTCCTCGACATTCCTCTAGATAAGAGTTGAGGCGCGCAATTGCTATCTCTATTATTTGTTTAATTTTGGTTAAATAAATTATCATATTTGACAATAAAAACATTTATTAACTAAAAAAATCTTTGATACATGGACAAACAAAATATGGCTAGGATAAAAGCAAACTAAATACACAATCTTAACAAGAGTCAAGATACAAAAAAAAAAAGATATGCAAGTCTACATAATTAAAGTATGTTATCACAAAATTAAACTAGCAAATCTATGCATGTATAGGTCTAACTAGAAATAAAATTTTCAAGTGAAAAAGTTACCAAACCACGGGCAATCTCCAAATTAGGTGCCTCTTTGATAGCGATGCAAGTGACGATTTGTTAGTTAAGTTTTGATGCATCCACCACCCGGGCACCATCTCCCCCTAAGTCTTGGAGGAGGACGACGCACCTGTATCAATTAAGTTTCGCGTGTCCTTTGGTACCTAAATCTTTTTGGGTCCTGTGGGGTTAGTATTTTCTCGAACCCAAACATTTTTATTAATCATGTGTAATTTTACATAACAAAATTTTGCTAAATGGCCTTTGTGGCCACAATGTGCACAAGTATATATTTTTCCATACATGAATGCATGCTTATGTTGATGTGAGTGTGCATGTGTGTGTGATGCATGAGGAGTGGTTTCCTTTGGGCTTTTCCCTTAGGCAACATAGATGTAAATTTGGTCAAGTCAAATGCACACTTTTTCAAAGTTGTATCTAAAACCTCAATGCATTTTAAATTTTCAAAAATTCATTTTTATTATTAGTGATACTTGGGCCTTTACCTTTATAAGCAGTTTTATATTTTTCAAAATCCATTTTCATTTTCTCAAAAGATTTTGACAAATCATTTTTCTCATTTAAAACAATCTCAAATTTGTTTTTTAATAAATCATTTTCCTTTTTCAACTTTTTATTTTGAGCAAGGAAAATTTCATATCTATTTTGTAATTCTTCAAAAAATTGTGCTAATTCATCCATGGTCAAATCCTCATCTTCTAAAGAGTTTCTAGGTTTAGCTTAGAAGCTTCATCACCATGTGCCATGGAACACATGTGTACGGTGTCGATCTCCTCTTCAGATTCCGTCTCCGAGTCATCCCACGTGGCCACTATCGCCTTCTTCTTCTTTTGCACATTCTTGGAGGTAGTAGCTTGTAGAGAGGGAAAATCTGCAATTAGATGACCCGTTCTTTGGCATTGAAAGCACGGACCTGTTTCCTCCTTTTCTTTTCAAGTCTTCATTGAGGTCTTCCTCTTCGGAAGTTGCTTTGTCTATCTTTCTTGTAGAACATCTTGCCCACTTTTCTAATGAGCATGGCAAAGTCCTCATCGTAGTCTTCCGGTGATTCTTCTTCATCAAAGGAGGATGGAGTCACCTTGAAAGCTATTGCTCTCTTCTTTAGAGCCTCCCTTTCTTCTCCCACCTTCATCTCCATCTCATGGGTTTTGAGATTGTCGATGAAGTCGGAGAAGTCCATCTCCTCCATATTGTTCAGCTCCTTGAGGGTGGTTGCCTTGACTTCCCAAATTTGGGAAGAGCTCTAATGACCTTTCAGATCTTTTGGTCATTGTCGATCTTGTCACCTTAAGGTGATAAAGCATTAGTAATCTTTGTAAAATGAGTGAGTATTTCATCTATACTTTCATTTTCAAGCATATAAAAATTCTCATATTGAGAACAGAGCAAGTCAATTTTGGATCTTTTGACTTGCGACGTCCCCTCATGAGTAATGATAAGAACATTCCAAACTTCATAAGCGGATTTGCATTCAATCACACGAGAAAGATCATCTTCATTTAATGCTTATGTAAATGCATATTGGGCTCTAGCATTGGCCTCATAGTCCTTAGCGGTTGCTTCAGACCATGTACCTCATCATCGTGAGGTTCAACAAATTCTTTGGTAATGGATTTGGGAACTCTAACTCCTAGGGACTTTAGGAATAGGTTTATTTTGACCTTCCAAATGGGAAAATTCAACCCATCAAATTTAGGCGGGAATTGATGCTAGAGAAGTCAAGTGATGCCATGAAAACAAGTTAGTGCACAAACAAATAATAAATGCAACAAATAAATATAGCTAAATAAAGAGGATCTCCCTAAGGTGGTTAAACCAAAAGCTAAGGTTAGGCTCTGATACCAATTGAAAATCACCTAGAGGGAGGGAGAATAGGTGATGGCTATACTTAAAGGCAAATAATGCAAAATTAAAAACAAATTAGCAATAAGCAATAACAATTAGATAGATCTAGTAAAAGAGTAAGCAATATAAGTGCAAGTAAAGAGAGAGTAGAGTTTAGAGAGACAGTGGACAATCGCAAACACAAGAATATGTTTCAAGGTTCGAGCCACTGATCAACGTCCCCGCCTTCAATATGATAAAGGATTTCCACTATGAGCAATCCCACCGGATCGTCAATCTATTACAAGTTCTCACTATAACTCTTCGGCACACTTGTCCTTTCTCACGGTGGCACAACACCAACTTGGAGCTCACTAGCTCGCTCGAGGCCGCAACCTCTACAACTTCTCAATCGAAGAAAATAGTGATCAACACTTGATCACAAAGATAGCTCACAAGCACAACCTTACAACCAAGATGAGGAAGTGAAACACTTTGGACTGTGTAGTGCATATAACAAATAGAGATGTGGAGAAAATGGCTCAATCTAAAATACCAAATTTTGGAAATAGTTGGCTCAAGAGAAAATCTTTTGCAAAGAGGCTAAACTATGAAAAACTTTGATATAAGGCTTGTAAATCTTGTTATTGAGTTGTTTCATATTCCTACTATTTATAGGGGATGAAAATAAGGTTAGAAAACACAATAGATTCGTTGGGAGAAGACCCAACAAAAGACAAAATTGAAACTAGTCGTTGGAGCTAACTCAGCAGATTTCTCTGCCGTCGGTCGACCAGGCGGTCAACCGCCAACGGTCAGATTTTCATCGACCATTGGGAAAGCGGTCGACCGAACAGTCGATCGTGGATCCCAAACAGAGAGTGAAAACTCTCTGTCGGTCGACCAACCCGGTCGACCGGAACAAACAGAGATCACTGCTCTTGCGGCCGGTCAACCGAGCCGGTCGACCGATATGCACGTTTGCACATGGTGCACGTCGGTCGACCGCGCGATCGACCGACAGAGCAGTTTTGCTCTGCCAGCGGTCGACCATACGGTCGACCAGCCAAGGGCAAAAACTGATTTTTGAACATCTTTTGAAGTCAAAATTTTTCCAATAAAATTTCTTTTGATATGTAGATACAAAATAGAGTTCTAGGGCTTTGAGGAAGTAGAGTGTGATCATAGATCAACACCAAATAATTTAGAACTATATTTTGATAAAAATCTTTTCTAAAAACAAAAACTAGTTTTTCCAAAACTAGTTTTTCCGAAACCTGATTTCTGAAACTTGTTTTTCTGAAACTCAGTAAGAAACCAGGTAATAAAATTTTGTTTGAAAACACTAAGGTGATTTGGGAAAAGATAGTGTGATTTTGTGTGAAGTATTTGCACAGATATTAAATGAAAGAGAGAAGGTTTAGAATCAAGCTCAAGTGCTTTGATCACTCCACAATGTATTTAAAATGTTTAATGTACCCTTTCCAATCTCCGTTATAGCATGGGCTATACCGGGTCGATTCTCAGGGAGAGCTTGCGATGGAAGCGTTACGGTTCTAGTGAAGAAAGAAAACGAAGGTTCTTCTTTGTCTTAAAAGAATGAATAAAACATGGAAAAAGAAATGAAAGAATCGGTGGATATGTTCATGATGGAAAATGAGAAGAAATCAAAACAAGATTGGCTTTGGATATAAAACTAAAAAGAAAAGAAAACTTGTAAAAGATTTGAAGATGGAGAAAACCATGACTAGCTAACCTTACTACCTTGCTAAAAACTTACTAAACTCCGTGATGGTGAATGCGTGCCTCATGTTGATTCATCGACAAAGATTTGTCTTGCGTGTTGGTCTAATTACTTTCCCACTTGAATGACGGGTGATCACTCTTGGACTTGTCTTATAGACTCATAGATGTCATAGGCCTACAAGATAGAATTTCAATAATGGAATCAAAAGAGCGACACTCAAGGGATGCTAAGAAAGAAGATACAACATTCATTAATTGAAGTAAAGAAGTTGTACAACAAATAGCATATGTTTGGTGATCCATCTCCATGTTCCATCAAGGCACTTGTTCTAAAGACAAGGCTCTAAATGAGGCACACATGAATCATATGGAATTACAACAAGAACTTGCCAAGCAATGAAAGTAACCCATCGAAGAAGAGAAGACCATACAACTTGCAAGATTAAAGATAGCAATCACCCATGAGTTAGTAGTTAGCAAGGTTAGTGGTTAGCTAGTTCATGTTAGAAAAGTTAGCTACTAGCCATAAGAAAAGAAAAGCAAAGCATGAATTAAAGTGCAAGTAAAGTAAAGCTAGAATTAAAGAAAGCAAGTAAAGTACTAGAAAATGTAAGAGAAGAGAGAAGAGAATGGATCAATCTTTGCTTCACAAGTTGTCACACCTTGGTATACACAAGCTTTCTCTCTCTTACAAACTCTCTCTCTTTACAGAATTTCTAGGGAGGAAGAAGATCTAGAGCACTACAAAAATCCTAGAGAGAAATCCTACAAAATACAAGCATCTAATCTCTAATCTCTCCTCTCTCCTCCTCTCTCCTCTTGCGAAGGCCCTGGTGGTGTATTTATAGCCTCAGAGAGAAGTATCTGGAACCCAGGTTGTTGGAGAGAATCTCGGGCCTCAACGGCCTTGTAACTGCCGCAGATCTGCGGCAAAAGCCGTGGATCTGCGGCAGAATCTTGGCCGTTGAGGCCAAGATTTCTGTTGCGCATTTGTTACGAGTTTGTTAGCCACGTGGACCTTCTGGAAGTCTGAGCTGGCGCATATAATTCTCCAGATCCTGGGCTCAACCTTGGGCTCTCTTTTGGGTTTTGAATTAATTCCCTTTAATTATTACTAATTAAAGAGATTTTGGGCCTTTTCTTATTTCAGATGTGGACCTGCAAAAAATAGAGAGAAGAACATTAAAAATCATATTTTTATTTGCAATATGCATGGAAATGAAGTGGTAAAATATGCAAAATTGTATATCAATCACACCCCCACACTTATTCTTTTGCTCGTCCCGAGCAAAACAAAAAGAAAAACTATACTACCAATTTTATTACACCACTTTCGCAGGTGACGCGATTGCACTGAGCGTGTGCAACAAGCCGTTAAACCTCTAGGTTACCCTAAAGGAGGAGTGTTGTCTCCTGAGGGTTTTCAGCGGATTACACCCACAAAATCCATAAAGAAAGAAAACAAATGTTAGTGTTTTAAAATTCATTTTGAAAGAGAGACATGTTTTCAAACTATTTTTGCAAAAATATAAGTGATCTAAGGTCATAAGTCCACCTATAATTATTTTTTCTTAAACTTAGTCTCCATGCAGGATCTTGTTTTCAATTAAGGTAAGAATTCAAAATTGGATTGAATACTTTATCTTTCATAAAACCTAGATAGTATGCACATTGTGATAGTGAAGATTTCTGGGATTTCAACTCTAACCATCAAGCCATTTATTTATTATTTTTTTCTTTTTCTTTTTTTTATTTTATTTTTCTTCTTCCCTTAGTTTAGGCTTTCTATCACCCATGTAGCGAGCCTATAACCGATGACTCCCAAACCAGTAGGTCTTAGGGCACCAGATGAGAAAACATCCCTCGGGTTTAAGGACTCGAGTGAAAAAGGCCACAAAACTAAGGGGGATTATTCTTTTAATCACCGTTAGGCGTGAATAACCATACTTCTTGAGGCACAATTATCCAGCTTAATAAGTGATGTTTTATTTAAATATTTTTCTTTTTTTTCTTTTTTCTTTTTATATTCTTATGGCCTTTTTGGTCTTTGTTTCCATCCCAAAAATGTGTAAGTGTGAAGTGCATACTATCTAGGCAAAAAATTCAAGATAAAAATATCTCCCCAATTTTCTTACTTAGCCTATAATTTTAAACAATATCCATTATCTCAACTAGGTTTAAGATGTCATAATTAAGGCTTTCTTAATTTCTAAGATCATCTTAATTTTCTTAAAAAATAGATCAAAACTTTGTCTCTTATTTCAAAAAGTTTTTAAAGAAAGAGAAAATTCCTATACAAAAGGGAAGATCATAAAAGAAGTGTAAAAGAAAGAAAATCTAAAAACTCTAAGTTAGTAAACCCTCCCCCACACTTATCTCATGCATTGTCCTCAATGCATCGTGATGTATATATGCATGAAACAAATAGAGAGGGAAGGAAAAAAATTACCTCAAGGTGGTGGTTCCGGTGGCGGCCTGATTGGTCCACGAAAGGCGGCCCAATCATCTTTGCTTTGGGTTCAGAGGAACCCACCAGAAATATCATGAATACAACCCACTAAAAAGATAAATCCATGAAGGATCTTTATTAAGTATTTGACCCCATCTAATTTCCATTTTTCATAATTAATTTCGGAGTCAAATTTATCAACCACCTTATCCCAGAATGGTGTATGAAATGATATAACAGTTGACTTGGACTCAGGAAGAACAGGAACTAATACCGACTCAGGAAGATGACTTAAGTCAAGTAAAGATTCAGGAGTCGAAATGAGTTCAGGAATTGGGTCAAAGTCAAGAAGTTGAAACTCCAGTCCACATGTATTGTCTAATAATGGAATGTGACCTAATATGGGTGATATCTCTTTACTTCCAATATTAAGAAATTCTAGCTCATAGCCATACAATTCTTTAAAACTAAGGTCAACATCCGGAAGTGTACAATCAGTTAACTGACCCCGAGTTGACATGATCTTGTCAGCGAATATGTCTTCAGAAGTAAAGAGATTGTGAGAATCTAGGTCACATATCTCATTGAGTTCAATATCAAAAAATGGAAAACTTGCCAATTTGTCAATAGTATCTTCAGAAGTGTATAATTGGTCAAGTTCAATATGATCCTCAAAGATGGGTGATTCAACTTCATTATGAATTGGGGCAGGATCCAATGTCGACTCCGGGAAAAGATTGAAGTCAGGTAAAGATACCGGAGTCATTATTGAATCAGGAAGAAGAATTGAATCACTAAGTTGGGGTTCAAGATCATATTCATTGTCGAGTTCTATTTCAGGAAAAGGAAAACTTACCAAAATGTCAATGGGATTTGAAGTTTGGACAAGTTCAGATGAGCGTGCTGAAATAGAATCTTGATTTCCAAAACTACATGACTCATCGGCTTTAACAGAGTGGCTAGTGACACCAGATCTGGTCAAACGGTGAGAACGTAGAGATTCGACCATCATATCTATGTCACGATTTCTAGCATTTTGAGCATGAGTCATGGCTTCAAGCATCTTTCCATAATTGATGAATTTATTGTTTTGATGAAAAGATGAAGTGTTGTCTTGGAAGTGATAGTGAAATTGTGAGTCCATCAGATTTTGAGATTTGTGTTTGGACTCACGCATACTCATTTCCAAAATTGATGGTGCTTTATTTTGGACTGGAGGAATTAAGTATGTATCTTGAAAATATTGTGGACTGGGTGGAGAAGGAGGACAAGGTGGTTGGAAATTATGCTCGGGGTAAGTGAATCCCCACTGACTCGGTGAAGAGTTGAAATTATTATGAAAATTATAGTTATTAGATGGGGGGTATGGGTCATATTGATTCGGATAAGACCAATCCGGCACACTAGGTTGGTCAAAGTTATGGTATGCCGGGCTGGTAATATCCGAAAATGAAGTCGGTGTGTAATATGGATTATTATTAAAGTTGGAAAAATTGTTATTATAAGCCATATCACACAATGAAATACAAACAAAAAAAGAAACAAACAAATAAACAAAAAAGAAAAAAATTCTAACCTAAGTTAGGGTAGACCTATGACCTAGACGACTCCTAACTGATTAGACCGTCCACGGGAGATTTAGTGTAGACTTTGACCACAAGCTAATCAGCCAGGTCAGGGCAAGGTTGTTGGGAGGTTTTTCGTCAGAGACGTTCCTTAATTAAATAACCACCAACCTTCGGGCTTTCGGCCCTCAATCCCTTTCCTAGACACTGATTTTACAAGAGTCAATTTCCAACACTTTTCCCTTTAGGATAATCTCCTAAATGAGTCTGAGATGTCCCTAGGGCCAACGTCTACTTTTTTATTAAATTAGGCTTGGGTTAGTGAGTGCTGGGATAGTGGTTTTTGGGCTAAGGAAAGGGTGATGAAATCCCCCACCTTATCTTATTTATGGGTGATGCCCTTAGAATTGGATTGTGCAAGTGTACGATTATAAGCAGACAAGGTTCACTCAAAGCAATTAAAATCAAACAAGGAGTGAGTCCTATTCTATATGCAATGCACACGTACCTTACATCCAGCACTCTTCAACAGTAAAATAAAAGAATTGAAAAGACACGTGCCTAGAAATGCAAATGTCTAATCAATTTTTAACTTTGCAACAAATTTTTTACTGTTGATTATTAGCAGATACAAGGTGAAGCATACAAAAATTTAAGTATTGCAGCAGCTGTATTTTGCAGAGCAAGCAACCCTGCAGAAATTTGGTCAGTAGTTCACTCCTCCTTGCCGCGGATCCGCGGCTTTGGCCGTGGAATCGCGGCAATTCAGAGAGCTACTAGTCTCTGCTTTCAAGAGCAGAGGCCCAGAGCCACTTATATGACACTGCAATGCAAATTTTCCTGTTTCTTCACCTGTAACCTGCAACAGAGAAGAAAATTTGTTTAGTTCTTCACTTTAAATCAAAAACCGTTGCTCTCCCCGGCAATGGCGCCAAAAATTTGATTTGGAGGAAAGATAGTGTGATTTTGTGTGAAGTATTTGCACAGATATTAAATGAAAGAGAGAAGGTTTAGAATCAACCTCAAGTGCTTTGATCACTCCACATTGTATTTAAAATGTTTAATGTATCCTTTCCAATCTCCGTTATAGCATGGGCTATACCGGGTCGATTCTCAGGGAGAGCTTGCGATGGAAGCGTTACGGTTCGTAGTGAAGAAAGAAAACGAAGGTTCTTCTTTGTCTTAAAAGAATGAATAAAACATGGAAAAAGAAATGAAAGAATCGGTGGATATGTTCATGATGGAAAATGAAAAGAAATCAAAACAAGATTGGCTTTTGGATATAAAACTAAAAAGAAAAGAAAACTTGTAAAAGATTTGAAGATGGAGAAAACCATGACTAACTAACCTTACTACCTTGCTAAAAACTTACTAAACTCCGTGATGGTGAATGCGTGCCTCATGTTGATTCATCGGCAAAGATTTGTCTTGCGTGTTGGTCTAATTACTTTCCACTTGAATGACGGGTGATCACTCTTGGACTTGTCTTGTAGACTCATAGATGTCATAGGCCTACAAGATAGACTTTCAATAATGGAATCAAAAGAGCGACACTCAAGGGATGCTAAGGAAGAAGATACAACATTCATTAATTGAAGTAAAGAAGTTGTACAACAAATAGCATATGTTTGGTGATCCATCTCCATGTTCCATCAAGGCACTTGTTCTAAAGACAAGGCTCTAAATGAGGCACACATGAATCATATGGAATTACAACAAGAACTTGCCAAGCAATGAAAGTAACCCATCGAAGAAGAGAAGACCATACAACTTGCAAGATTAAAGATAGCAATCACCCATGAGTTAGTAGTTAGCAAGGTTAGTGGTTAGCTAGTTCATGTTAGAAAAGTTAGCTACTAGCCATAAGAAAAGAAAAGCAAAGCATGAATTAAAGTGCAAGTAAAGTAAAGCTAGAATTAAAGAAAGCAAGTAAAGTACTAGAAAATGCAAGAGAAGAGAGAAGCGAATGGATCAATCCTTGCTTCACAAGTTGTCACACCTTGGTATACACAAGCTTTCTCTCTCTTACAACTCTCTCTCTTTACAGAATTTCTAGGGAGGAAGAAGATCTAGAGCACTACAAAAATCCTAGAGAGAAATCCTACAAAATACAAGCATCTAATCTCTAATCTCTCCTCTCTCCTCTTGCGAAGGCCCTGGTGGTGTATTTATAGCCTCAGAGAGAAATATCTGGAACCCAGGTTGTTGGAGAGAATCTCGGGCCTCAACGGCCTTGTAACTGCCGCAGATCTGCGGCAAAAGCCGTGGATCTGCGGCAGAATCTTGGCCGTTGAGGCCAAGATTTCTGTTGCGCGTTTGTTACGAGTTTGTTAGCCACGTGGACCTTCTGGAAGTCTGAGCTGGCGCATAGAATTCTCCAGATCCTGGGCTCAACCTTGGGCTCTCTTTTGGGCTTTGAATTAATTCCCTTTAATTATTACTAATTAAAGAGATTTTGGGCCTTTTCTTATTTCAGATGTGGACCTGCAAAAAATAGAGAGAAGAACATTAAAAATCATATTTTTATTTGCAATATGCATGGAAATGATGTGGTAAAATATGCAAAATTGTATATCAATTATAAGGTTTATGAAATGTGTGTGTGTATGTCACAATCTCAAAAGCTATCAACTTCTTTCATCTTGGTTTTAACAAATATCTATAAATCCTAACTAAAATGGAAAACGGTAAAGATACAAATCTTGAAACAGTCTTCTTGATATTGCTTGATCCTTGAGCTCTTCTAGTGTGCTAGGCTCTAGGATCTAAATCTTCTTGGCTTCCAAATATGTGAGTCTTGTGTTGGAGCTGAAATGCAACATATGATTTTTCCTGAAACTTAATTAAAAATTTTGTTAATACTTAACTACATATGGTTTGTTATCATCAAAATTAAGGGCTAATGGCCTTTGGGCCAACAAATATTTGGGCTGGACTGAAATTGGGCTTTCTGAAATTGGGCTTCAGAATTAATTAGTATTTTTTCTTACTTTTCTTTTCTGTTTTCTGGCCTGGCCCATTGGACAGGCCCATTTTATTTTTTCCTTTTTTTTTCTGTTTGGCCTGACCTGGGCCAGTGGCAGCCCAGGCCAATGGCCTGGCCTAAAATCCAGGCCCTCCTATTTTTCCTTTTTTTCTTCTTTTTTTGTGTTTGGGCTTGGCTCTTGCCTGGCCCAGTGGTGGCCCAGGCCACTGGGCCTGGCAAAAAAAGGGGGCGGCTGCTGCTCTCGGCTTCGACAAAGAGCAGCCCCACTTTATTTTTTTATTTTTTGAATATTTTCTTTTTCTTTTATTTTCTTTTTCTCCTTCCTTGATGATGTAATGATAGATTAGCTTATGTATCTAATTTAGGTCATTGGGGTTAGATTCTAAAACTTTTCTTTTTGTAAGGAAAATATTTTAATATGTAAATTTTCTTGATCCAAACTAATTCTTTTTTTTTAATATTTCAGAAATTCTTTTTTTTAAAGTTTTCTATAATTTAATTAGGGTAATAATATATTACTTTTATATGTTTTATTTAAACAGAGGTGATGTTTAGAAAAGATTTACGAAAAGATAAATCTAAGCATGGTAATTTCAATTTAATTGAAAAGTTTAATTCGTACAAATTATTTTATTTATATTTTTGGATGAGATTACAATTGCATGAAAAGAGGGATTTTAAACATGATATATTATTTGATCTTAGGGGAGATTTAAGTTTCATAAAAGAATTTTAGTCATATTATATCACTAAATTCTTGTTATTGCAAATTAATTTGTATCTAGATCTTTAGATACGAATTTTTTGATGGAAAATGCATGGGAAGATAAATCTAATCATGACACTTTAAAACAAATTTTTAATCCATAAAAATTTTATTTTTACTTACTTGGATTGATTCACTTAGCCTGCTCCTCAATCTCCACGCCTCGGACACGTTCCTCTGTCACGATCGATTCCAAGGAGAGGTAAAGGGAGGATGAAGAATGTTGGGTTTGGATTTCTTTCTGTCGTTCTTTTTTTTTAAAGAAGTAGGAGAAGCTTACGTTAATATAATAGGATAAGATCTTTTAGGTTAGGATTTTTTAGCAATTAGTTTGTTAAGATAAGAATTCAGGTTACATAAAGATCCCTAAAGATATCATGAGATTTTTCAGTTAGAATTTGAAATTTAAATTTGGCTTTAGGTTTATTTAGATAATTTAGATCTCTTATCTAACCACACGCCAATGTGGCATTATGATTTATGTACTAGGGTTTGGTAAAAAGGATATGAGTTTGAAACTTGGCATAAACAATTTAAGCACACAATATATATATTATTATTATTACTACTACTATTTTTGTTTAAAATTTATTTATTTATTTATTTTATTTTACTTTATTTTTGCATATGAGTTAAATAGGTTATGGTTTATTATATAATTGGATTATGGGTTGGAAAAGAAGATCAATTAGGAATAATATCAACAATAAAATAATAATAATAATAGTCATGCTAATAATAATGTATAAAATATAATACATACATATACTGGTATAAATGTGAATAAAAAACATATACACTTAATATGTATGTACATGTATTTATACACATGTATAAAATAAATTAATCAATAATAATAAGTAATCTAAATAAAATTAATAAAAGTAGAAATACAGTATTATTAGTTAGGGCATATTACATATTTCCTCTATCCTTAGCCATTAGAGGATTAGGATCATTTTGTTGTTATATGCAATTCTATGAGGATGTCAGTTAGCAACTAACGTTCCTCATGGAATCTTTTTGGTGCCCTTAATGTTGATACCGTACAACGTTATCTCCTGATGTTCGATCAGCTGAACTTTGCGGGGATGCTTGATGATCAGAGGTATGATGTTAACTTGATCATGAATGATAGTTCTTCAAGAATTTGCCATTGATTGGCATCATAAGCATGTCGTCGCTCGGATTGGATAGGCAATATGCTCTGTTTGAGTAGACTGTCTCTGCTACAAACGACCCTTCCCATTTGAGTTAGAATTTTCCTTTGGACTTATGTATCATGACTATAGATCGTCTGACAGTTAAGGCCAAATCTACCTTCTAAAAAATTCTTTATTTGACTTTTTGTTGAAGGTCTTTGAGATTCGAGCCTGATAAAACTCAAAATGCTATTGAGCTTGTAACCGCTTTCGGTCTAGTGCTTCAAGCTTTTAGAGACATAACCGATCGTTGTCTTCATCAGTCATCTTGGTTTCTAAAGCAACACGAAGTGATGGTATCTAAATCTCCAAGGGTATAACGCTTCAAATTTGTATACCAGAGAAAAAGGCGTATTACCTGTTGGGGTTCAGACCGCAGTTCGATAGGCCCAAAGACATTCATTGAGCTTCTCATTCCAATCTCGTTTGCTTGTGGAGATGAACTTTTTGTGGAGCTTGATAATTATCTTGTTGAATGCTTCTGTTAACCCATTGGCAGATGGGTTGTATGCGATCGAGGTGACATTCTAAATTCGATACTTATCACAAAATTGATAGAATGGTTGGCTCGCAAATTGAGGACTGTTGTCATGGATTATCCTTTGGGGAGCACCATATCGATGGATGACATTGTGTTTGATGAAGTTTATGACGTTAGTCATTTTAACTTCAGCAAGCGGTACGGCTTCTGCTCAATTTGAAAAGTAATCAGTTATCGCAAAGATGAACCGATGACCTCTAGTTGATGGAGGACCGATTGGTCCTATTACATTAATTTCTCAAACTTCGAATGGCCATGCTGGGACAGTAGGATGGAGCAGTTCCAGGGGTTGGTGTATAAAATCCGCATGGAATTGACAAACCTTGCACCGTTTCGCATATTTAATCGCGTCAACGATCATAGTACCCCAATAATAGCTAAGTTGGTGCAGTCAATTCTTGAGCTTCAGATCTGGTTGATGAGCTCCATATATGCCATTGTGAGCCTCCTTGATTACTTCTTGGACTTCTAAATTGGATAGACAATGAAGAAGTATACTGTATCATAATAGAGCTGAGTGGATCTTCGTCAAATAGACACCGCTTTCCTAGGGTTATCGGGCAATATATCATGCAAGGCATAATCAATGATCAGGAATCACCAGTCTCTTTGTTCAAAATTTGTCGAGGTTGTATGAACTTCGCTAACCTCTAAAATGTACTTCAGACAGAAGAGATGACGGGTGGCCACTAAGAGACGGTAACTGATATCATGAGGTAAAGCTAGTGTAGTACTAGTGTAGCTAGAACATCTGCCTTTGTATTTGGAGACGAGATACATGACTGATATAGAAGCCATCAATGAGTCAGCCAACTTAATGGTTATATGATGATAAAGTATTAGGTCTTCAGACAGACCTCATATTCACCCTTGACTTAATGATAACCTTGGAATCACCATAAGCTCAGGTATCATACTCCCATTTGTTGAGCGAGTTGGAGACCAATGAGCAAAACATTGTACTCAACTATATTGTTGGAAAAAGGTTCCGTCAGCGAGAATGCACGAGGAAGGACATGATTCTCAGGCGAGATAAATTCTACCCCCACTCTGGCAACAATCTTCCAGTTCTTGATGCACCATCAAAGAAACAGCTGCCACACGTTATCACTTGAAGTCATGTTGGCTTTGATAACTTCATCTAGAATATCATCATGCAACTTTGAAGTTTCCGAAATTGGATAAGCTGCTAAGAAGTCTGCGAGGACTTGTCCCTTAAGGGCAGTAACGCCCCGAAGCCCCGCAGGTATGGGGACGTTATGGTGACGTACATACGCAGGACAGAGATACCCTCACGTACGTACACTAAGCCTCAGTAGAGGATATAACCTCCATATATACAAAGTTTCAGTATTATATAAGTATAAGAATACCTGCAGAAAGAGGTTAGTGATATAACAGATATGAAAATATAGATAAATATGATAACAAAAACAAATCACAAAGATACTTATGAATAGACTCGATGATGAGTCTTCTATGTGAATCCAATGAAATATCTGACAATACGATATCTGGGATCTCCAACCTGGGCAAGCAAACCAGGATCGTCAGAAAGCGACCTAGTGAGTGGTAAAATAAAGGAGGCAGTAATATGTGTTGGCCCAAAGGCCTTCCACCCTAGTTTTGATGATGATTAACTCATGTAGTTATGTGTACTAATAATCTTGTGATATTAGTTTCAGATCATTAATCAAGTTATTAGTAGGTGATTAGTTTCAACAAGATGATTTGGAAGCTTTCACATGTTGATTCAAGAGCCCGAGCGTCAAAGATCATATATAGCACGTGCTCGGTGGATCAAGGAGTTTTGGATCGAGTCGTCTTAGAGATTGCGCTCTACAAGAAGACATCGGTACCATAATTTAGTTTTGTGTTTAGATCCAAAATTGTAAACATTAGAATAGTATGATAATGCTCAAGTTCACAACACACACGTTTCATGTTTTGAATATTGGTTTTTGGTTTTTCGGTTTTAGGTTTAACCGATCTTGGTTTTCATGAATAGATAGATCAAAACAAGTTTACATGGTTTAATGTATATATGATTTGTTCTATATACATACATGCTTTAATTTCCTAGACAAACTTAGTTTTGACTCACTTATTCATGTGTTTATGTTTTGGTATTTTTGACAAAACATATTTTGGAATTAAATGACAAAAACATGGATATATAGTTGTTTCATGTATATTGGATTTCTATCCATATGCATCATACTTCAAAGTGTTTAAATATCATGTTTTTATATTTGGAAGAGTTTTGGACAAAACGTATTTTCTATTCAAAATTCAAGTTTTAGAAAATACAGTTTTTGGTTTTTGGTAAAAATGATAAGACACAAAAATAGTTCATATTGATTGATATTTGAGCTAAACTTTTTACCACATGTTTATATATCAATGCAAAATGATAAAACTATTTTGGTGATTTTTAGAAATGATAAAAGAATTTTTAAACATGTTTCTAAGCCAGTTTTCTGTTCTAGGCTTCAACCAGTCGACTAGTCTTCTGACCAAGTCGACTTGGCTGAAGTCGGTCGACCGGGTCGGTCGACCGACGTGCACAGATTTGTGCACGTTTGGCAGACTTGGGACGGTCGACCGCCCGGGTCGACCGGGTCAGAGAGAAGAGCTCTCTGTTTGTTTGGGTCGACCGGGGCGGTCGACCGGTAACTGCCAACGGGCAGAATTTGACCGTTGGACGGTCAACCGGCCGGTCGATCGGCAGAGCTATTTTGGCAAAATCTGCTGCCAACGGCTAGTTTCAGATTTGCCTATAAATACCCCATTTGGAAAGAGTTTTTCTCTAAGAATTTTTGTGCGAATTTTTCCCTACTCTCTGGTGTTTTCACAGCAATCAAAAGAAGTTTTTGGATTTAAATTGAACAATCTATTTGGTGTTTTTGCTAGGGTTTGGAAATTCAAAGAAAAGGGTTTTTGGGAAAAAGAGTTTGATTCATCTTCTATATCTTGGTTTCAGTTTTTCCCAAGGATTTTTCTTTGTGATTTTGATTTCCATTCCATTGGTTTTCTCCACACTTGAGCAACATCTACTTTCTTATTCTATAGGATCTTTGTGTGGGAGAAAGAAATTGTTTGTGGTTGTTGTTTAGACCACCAAGTTAAAAACCCAATCTTTGTTTAGCTTTGTGCCTTGGGTTGTATCCCTCAAGTTGTGAGGTGATCCTTGTGTTGCTTTGTGCTAATCCCTCGGGTTGTGAGGTGATTGTTTGTTGGATTGGAGCTTGCCTCAAGGAGGAGGTTGTTGTTGTAAAGAGAGGAGTTGGGTACTCCCTGTGAGAGTTCTTTGTGGACTAGCTAGTGGATTAGAAATCCTTCGTGTGTCGAAGGCGGGGATGTAGAGCTGGGTGCTCGAACCTCGAAACATATCTCGTTGTTTGCGCTTGATCCATTGACTCTCTCTATCTCTCTCTTTACTTTGTGCCTTGCAAATTTTCATATTGTGCATTCATAATTGCTTGGCTTGGTTGTGTGTGCATCACTTGTTGATTGCACTTGAGTATATTGCATTAAGTTTTTAAATTCCGCATTAAGTTCATTAGATTAGCATAATCACCTATTCACCCTGCCCCTAGGTGATCTTTCAATTGGTATCAGAGCTAGTGCTCCTGATATTTAGGTTTAACCACCTATGAGTGAGATCTTGGTTTGTTAATCTTCATTTGCATTTTTCATTTGCACTCATTTAGTTTGCTCTCATGGATAGCCCTCCTATGTTTGACCATATTAGACTTGATGTTTGGAAGGTCAATATGAGTAGCCATTTGAAAAGACTAGGACATCTAGTTTATCAAGCCTCCACTATGGGATCATTCCCTAATAGTAGCAAGCATAAAAAGGCTAATGCATTAGCACTTAGAGCACTTAGAGCATCTCTTAGTGAACATCTTTTACCGGTATTTGATCGTTATGACTCGGCTTTTGCAGTTTGGAGCTTATTGACGTCTCCCGAGCTTCCAAGGATTATCAACAAGATGAGGAGATCTATGAGAGAAAAGTCCGAAGAGCGTTGCCTCATGGTCCAAGGGAATAACTCCCTTGAGGTACAATCGGATTCTCAATTAGATAATAGCTCTAGTTCCTATTGCCATGGTTGTTTTGAAGTTCAAACTTTAAATTTGGAACTTGCTCAAAAGCTTGAAAATTTATTGGAAAAACACAATCTTTTGAAAGAGGACAACCTTATTTTGAAAAATAAATTAAAGGATTTGTGTTCTAATTTTGAATCGGTTTTGCAAGAGAAGGAAGAGATCACTAGTGAACGTGACTCACTAAGATCTCAACTAGACCTTGCCCTTGATGAGATTGATATTTTAAAAAACAAAAATGATTGTAATGATGTTGTGAAAAACAATGAGGTTTTATCTTCTAAATTGGATTTTGTTTTAAAAGATAACCTTGTTTTGAAAAATAAAATGATTCAATTAAAAAAAATTGGATTTGGTTTTAAAGAAAAATGAATCTTTGAAAATTGAAATTGATTCTCATGTGTGCCATGCTAGTATAGCTTCTTCTTCTTCTAGCACACCTATTGCATGCTCCACTTTATCTTCCACTATTGAAAATGATATAAATGTTTTGAAGAAAAGTGTTGAATGTTTGGGCTCCACTTTGAGCCAATGCACATTGAATCATTCACGTTTGGAAACCTTGGTTCGCAAGAAACAAGGTCCATCTTTGCATGCACACCCTACACGGCATACACATGCTTCCCACGGTCACTACCATTACATGTATGCTCATGTGTACACATGTACACATTGTGGTCGAAAAGGCCACCTTGCTAGATTTTGTTATGATCGTGTTTATCATGAAAATTTAGCAACTAATTTTGTTTAGGTGAGAAAAGAAACTAACCCCTATGGACCCAAAAGAAAATGGGTACCAAAGACCACCTCTATATTTTTTGATGTAGGTGGGAGCTCTCGCATCACGTGAGAGTGTTGGTGCCTTGAGGTGGATGCGTTCTAAGCCTAAAAGAGAACCATTTGGATGCTTCACTCTCAAGGAGATTTGGTGGGAGGACCACCGTGGTTTGGAGAACTAGAGATGCACCTTCATCGGTTTTGGTATCATTCTATAACTCCCATTTTTATTTGCATGCTTTTCATGTTCATCAATTTATAGTATGCCATGGTTCATCATGCTTATGTCATGTTGATTAGATTAGTGTTATACATGTTTAGTTACTTGAGACACCCATGTTTTATATGGATCTATATTTAGTGTTCTCACCTTATTTAAACTAATATGTATGCACTAGATCAAATGCACATGCATATGCATTATGACCATTTGGATGTTTATGATTTTGTTTTGATTGAATCATGTTTTATTATTTCATGATTAGTATGATGTTTGCCATGTTTATTAGACTTATGGTTTACATGATTAGTTGTTGAGACACCCATGTTTAGTATGGACCCATATTTTGTGTTCTCTTTATGTTTTAGCTATCATGTTAATCATAGTTCTAATGCACACATCTTTGTCATGCTAATCATATGGTTGACTATGACTTTTTGTTTTAATAATTCATGTTTTGATTATGATGTTTATCATGTTGGGTTATGATTCCCGTTTTATGCTTCATGTTTTGACTACTTGCTTGAATGATAAGTTTTCATTAAGACTAGGATTTACACTTGTACAACTAGTGAGCTACAAATAGACCTTTATATATGTTGTGTTTGAACGCTCATTTGTATTCACTTGATGTACTAGTATAGTCTAGTTTTGATGATTCTTGCATTTGACTTGTATTCATCATTTTTTTTTAACTTCATGTATATGTCCATCTTGTCCAAACTATCATTTATACATATACATCCTTGAGCCACATGTCTTCATGCATATACTTTTGTGGTCTCATTGTGTTTAGGATATGTATGTATACTTTAGTTTGTACATGACATACATATGCCTTGAAGTTTAAATCGTTTGGATGAATTTCATGTTTGCCAAGTGATTTCACATTTATTATGAATTTCATGTCTTTAAGATAATTTCAATTGGTGATTTCACATCTTAGATGAATTTCGTGTTTTCAAGGAATTTCATATGAGCTTAATTGAATATTTTCATGTTGATATGTGTCACATTTTACTTGTACACTCACTTTATTAGTTTACTCATGATTTATTTTCATGAGACTATGATATGGACTTTATGGATTTTGAGTGTTTAGTGATCATGTGATTTACATGTGTTTCATGAAAAACAATTTTGTTTTATTCCTTTCTTGAAGGATTTCGTACTAGTTTTAAAAGCTTTTTCCTTTAACTAGTTCATATTCTTCACTATGGTAGAGATTTTCAAACATACTACATTTTCAAATCTATTTTTGAAAACCCCTACCATCAATGGGAGGATGGATGGGAGATCATGTTCATGCATGCTTTATAATGAAAATCATTTAAAACTTGAACCATGATTGGGAGGTAGATAATATGAGATATACATTTGATATTATTGTTATTTCAATTGGTATCATTCAATTTTTTCAATTGGTATCAATCTTGACATTTCTTGTATACTCATATATTTTGTATGTATGTATGTTTCAATTCCAAAGAATATCAATTTCTATTGGTATCTATTTTCATACATATATATGTTTGTTTCAATTTTTTTTTAAACAATGCTTCGGCTTGTTAAAATAAAAGTGAACATTGTTTTATTTGTATTTCATAAAGGGGGAGAAAATTCGTATTTCATCTTTCAAATGGTATTTGTTTTCCACTCCCATACTTTATGATTGAAAATTCAAATTTGGTATCATATGTTCAAAATGAAAAAGATTTACAATTGGTATCAAAATTTTGTTTAAGACATTAAAAATTTATTATGTTTAATTTCAATTGGTATCAAGATTTTCATGCGTTTTGGTTAAAATTGGTATCAATATTTTTTTTTGTTTGTTTCCTTTCAATTGGTATCAAGATGCTATTCTTTGACATATTTCAATTGGTACCTTAATTGAATGTAATCCCCTATTGACTTTGGTTTTTTTTTGTTTTAGACAAAAGGGGAGAACATTGTTTTATTGCTTTTAACCCTCATTGATTCATTATTTCGAACAAAAAGGGGGAGAAAAATTTATTGATTTGGTTTTGTTTTTACCCCTTATTTAAGATTGATTCTTTGTATTAAAAAGAGAAAAGATTTTATTTTGTTTGTTTACCCTTTGTTGATGATTGACAAAAAGGAGGAGAAGTACTTTGGGTTTATATATGCATGTTTATGTCTTGCATATATTAAGTTTAATTTAGTTTAATTTTAATTGATATGTAGAGCATGTTTTGTAATTGGTATCTAGAACATGTTTTATTTTTGAACATTTCATTGGTATCTAGAACCTTTATTGTTTATGCATAGATATGCATATTTTATGTTTTAAAGAGCCTTCATTGCATATTCATTATGTTTATTTGTTTATGCATGAGTTAAGGGGGAGCTTCTTTGAAGCTTAACTTTAATCCATGCATATATAACTCCATGAGTTTTGTCATCATCAAAAAGGGGGAGATTGTTGGCCCAAAGGCCTTCCACCCTAGTTTTGATGATGATTAACTCATGTAGTTATGTGTACTAATAATCTTGTGATTTTAGTTTCAGATCATTAATCAAGTTATTAGTAGGTGATTAGCTTCAACAAGATGATTTGGAAGCTTTCACATGTTGATTCAAGAGCCCGAGCGTCAAAGATCATATATAGCACTTGCTCGGTGGATCAAGGAGTTTGGATCGAGTCGGCTTGGAGATTGCGCTCTACAAGAAGACATCGGTACCATAGTTTAGTTTTGTGATTAGATCCAAAATTGTAAAGATTAGAATAGTATGATAATGCTCAAGTTCACAACACACACGTTTCTTGTTTTGAATATTGGTTTTTGGTTTTTCGGTTTTAGATTTAACCGATCTTGGTTTTCATGAATAGATAGATCAAAACAAGTTTACATGGTTTAATGTATATATGATTTGTTCTATATACATACATGCTTTAATTTCCTAGACAAACTTAGTTTTGACTCACTTATTCATGTGTTTTATGTTTTGGTATTTTTGACAAAACATATTTTGGAATTAAATGACAAAAACATGGATATATAGTTGTTTCATGTATATTGGATTTCTATCCATATGCATCATGCCTCAAAGTGTTTAAATATCATGTTTTTATATTTGGAAGAGTTTTGGACAAAACGTATTTTCTATTCAAAATTCAAGTTTAGAAAATACAGTTTTTGGTTTTTGGTAAAAATGATAAGACACAAAAATAGTTCATATTGATTGATATTTGAGCTAAACTTTTTACCACATGTTTATATATCAATGCAAAATGATAAAACTATTTTGGTGATTTTTAGAAATGATAAAAGAATTTTTAAACATGTTTCTAAGCCAGTTTTCTGTTCCAGGCTTCAACCAGTCGACTAGTCTTCTGACCAAGTCGACTTGGCTGAAGTCGGTCGACCGGGTCGGTCGACCGACGTGCACAGATTTGTGCACGTTTGGCAGACTTGGGACGGTCGACCGCCCGGGTCGACCGGGTCAGAGAGCAGAGCTCTCTATTTGTTTGGGTCGACCGGGGCGGTCGACCGGTAGCTGCCAACGGGCAGAATTTGACCGTTGGACGGTCAACGGCCGGTCGACGGCAGAGCTATTTGGCAAAATCTGCTGCCAACGGCTAGTTTCCAGATTTGCCTATAAATACCCCATTGGAAAGATTTTTTCTCTAAGAATTTTTGTACGAATTTTTCCCTACACTCTGGTGTTTTCACAGCAATCAAAAGAAGTTTTGGATTTAAATTGAACAATCTATTTGGTGTTTTTGCTAGGGTTTGGAAATTCAAAGAAAAGAGTTTTGGGGAAAAAGAGTTTGATTCATCTTCTATATCTTGGTTTCAGTTTTTCCCAAGGATTTTTCTTTGTGATTTTGATTTCCATTCCATTGGTTTTCTCCACACTTGAGCAACATCTACTTTCTTATTCTATAAGATTTTTGTGTGGGAGAAAGAAATTATTTGTGGTTGTTGTTTAGACCACCAAGTTAAAAACCCAATCTTTGTTTTGCTTTGTGCCTTGGGTTGTATCCCTCAAGTTGTGAGGTGATCCTTGTGTTTGCTTTGTGCTAATCCCTCGGGTTGTGAGGTGATTGTTTGTTGGATTGGAGCTTGCCTCAAGGAGGAGGTTGTTATTGTAAAGAGAGGAGTTGGGTACTCCCTGTGAGAGTTCTTTGTGAACTAGCTAGTGGATTAGAAATCCTTCGTGTGTCGAAGGCGGGGATGTAGAGCTGGGTGCTCGAACCTCGAAACATATCTCGTTGTTTGCGCTTGATCCATTGACTCTCTCTATCTCTCTCTTTACTTTGTGCCTTGCAAATTTTCATATTGTGCATTCATAATTGCTTGGCTTGGTTGTGTGTGCATCACTTGTTGATTGCACTTGAGTATATTGCATTAAGTTTTTAAATTCCGCATTGAGTTCATTAGATTAGCATAATCACCTATTCACCCCCCTCTAGGTGATCTTTCAATATGTACTATATTAATATAAGCACGATAATAATATATAATACATGTTTATGTATCAATGATACTATATAACAAGAATTTACTAAGCAGTAGAAATATAACAATGTCATATTTTAATACCATCACAAACTAGCTGTTATCATCGGGTCCTGTCTACACTAGTCTCTAGTTTTATATATAATAAACATTGTTGACGTGATGCATGCGAATATGTAGATGAAGTATGCAACCATTCTATAGCGATGTGAGTATACAGGAATAGTGTCTATAAGATATACAGGAACAAAAGGCATGCAATGCAAGATATACGTGTACATGAATAGTGTGTCACTACATGAAGTGTAATAAATATCAGGTAATGTAGCAAAGTATACAAGTAACATGATAGTGGATAAATTATCAGGAATAGTACACAATAGGATACATGTATCAGAGCAAGTCATGTTATTTACAATAATAACTATCAGTACCACCTGGTATTTTAATTAATCTCTTCTAGTGTCCTATACCACTGGCAGTTCATACTGGAGCCCGCACTCCAGTCGAACCCATCCGGACATGGCATACAGGTACCATTATCCAAACGAAAGAGTGACCAAATAACAAGTGTTCCCAACATCACTATTATTTATATCATTTTATTATGGTAATTGAAAACCCAATGTCAAGGAGCTCTAGTCAGGTGGGTGTGCCCCGTGTATACCCGGGATCACGACCTTACCAAGACTCCCTGGCTGCTGAGACCAGGGCCAACCCGCTAGGGTGATGCAAGTAACGGGAAATAGGAAACAGGAAGGTAGCCAGCGCTACCATGTCCTCTGCAGTGTGACTAACAATGGATCAAGACATCCATCCAATAAGACCTAGTCAGCCTTCAAGTCTCCCCCATCCCCAAGAGATGTTTATTATCTTTAACTACACAGTATATCGGGAATAAATACAGTACATGATATATGTAACACGATAATAGGACATGAGCTCTGTTGATAGCAAGAAACAAGATAACGGGAAATGGAAAACAATAGATGTGGGATTCCACACATCGCATATCAACATCTCACATGTCCAGTAACGGGAATATTAGTATCAATAATAGGCAATAATCATGTAACAGGAATACAGGAATAATATGACACAATAATACATATAATATGAATGGTGATCCATATATAAGAATATAGTAACAATACATGCATGTATACTGGTACGGTGAACATATGTAACAGTGATGTGTGAATATGATATAACTGTGTACCGAGCATCCATATAATGATGATACCAATATATGAAATGACGGTGTCTAGTGAATTGGTATATCTATATATCAGTGGGACATGAATAATAAAGAGTTGTGGTACGTGTAATATCGTATACATATATCAGTGATTCATGAAAGTGTCTGAGTAACAGTGATACTTGTACTTGGAATAACAGTATCTAGGGTAATGGGTAACTATCCAACATGCAATGCCCAATGTATTAGAATGTTTGTGTAACGATTATACGAGTGCATGTAGTAATGGTATCTAGTGTGAGTCAAGTAATGGTGATCATACCATATAATCAAGTATTAGATATCCCTATATGTAGTAAGTATTACAATATTATTAATATGATTTAGATCACAAAACGATTGCATATATTTATCTATTTTAATTATCAACTAATTAGTTCATTTACTTAGTAAGATTAGACAAGACATCTCTATGTTATAATAAACCAAGAATTCTATTTAATTCTATTTACAATGATATTTTGAGAACTACGATTTAAATAATATTACAGTGATTAACCGATAAACGCAACTTATTTATGAAAGCAATTAATCAATTTAATTAAACATGATAACTATAATTTATAAAAGAAAAACACTCACAAACTGGACATGGAAAGGTAGCTCTCTTTCCCACGATCGCAACGGTTCTAGAATCGTCCAGATCAAACACCGGGTGCTCCAGATATCGCCCGAACACTAAAATAGAAATAGGTTAAATCTGTAATATAAATATCTCAAATGCAAATAATAAAAATTAGTAGGGGTTTTCTATAATATTACCTTTATTGGGTTTAGAAGCGGGTTTGGGCTAGCGAGTCGGGTTTAGATCCACAACCCGTACCCATTAACATAAGTGATATGTGGGTTATAGGGCTAACGGGTTTGGGTTTTGGGTTTATAGGGTAATGGGTAAGTGGGTCTTGAATTGGGTTCACACCTATTTAGGGACTGTGAACCCGTAACTACAGCAGCAGCAGCTGTTGCTGCTGCCGCGCGAGTAGGCCGGCCAGCCTTGCTGGACTGCGGCAAGTGGGGCCCACCGGGGGCTGTCCCCGCCGCTGGCAGTGCGGCGGTGGGTCAGGCCGAGAGAGAGGTGAGGAGAGTGGGAGAGAGAGAGAGATAGAGAGAGGAGAGAGGGATTTTTAGTAGAAGAAGAATGAGAAGAAGAAAGAAGAAGAAGAAGAAGAAGAAGAAAGGGGAGAAAAAGGAAATGGTGGTGGCACCCAGGGAGGGCCGCGGCGGCACCTAGCCGGGGGCGCCGACCACTGGAGGCGCACCAGCTGTGGTGTCCCCCTGAACACACACACACACACACACACACAGAGACACACACACAGAGAGAGAGAGAGACGTGAGAGAGAGAGGGGGAAGGGGGAGAGAGAGAAGAGTTGTGGGGTGAGAGAGAGAGTATATTAGAGAGAGGGAGAGAGAGGGAAATAAGGCAGTGGGGATTAAGGCGATGTAGAGGGATCCAGAGAAATGGAGAAGAGGATGGAAAAGAAAAGGAAGAGAAAAAGATTTTTATATTATTTAATTAAGATTATTTTATTCAGTAAAAATTTGGCTAGTTCCGAACAGTTCCCAAAAATTCTTTAAAATAGCAAATATTACGCAGAAGAGAAAAATGAAATCAGATTCTAGAAATATTGTCTAGTTTGCAAGTTAAAAATCTTGGAACGTATTGCTGCTACTAGCGACATCGGTTTAGCCCGATTTTTAATAAATTCAGAAAAATCCCCAAAATATCATAACGTAGATAATATGATTCTAAAACACAAGGTGAAATCAGATTCCCAAAATTCTACTCTATTTGTGAATAAAAAAAGAGTAGAGCCGATTATCGGTATCGTCAGCACCGACTACGGAGATTTTCCAAAATAATCCAGAAAAATTCCAAAAAATTTTGAAAAATCTAAAATATTGAAAAATAATATCTGAAACTAAATTCGGCTCAATCTAACTACCAGAGAGGTTAAATCAATTTTGTACGTCATATCAAGTACTGATACTGTGATACGTACATCAAAGATCAGGGGGTTATATTTCTCCCCACTTTACAAAAAATTTCGTCCTCGAAATTTTAATTCAGTTAGGAGAACAATATGTACAATCCCAGGGACTAAAGGTTAGGGGTCTACGATGCTTCCACTGCGCTGAATTAGTGTAGTGAACTAATGCTAACGGATTGGAATCCATAAGATGAAAAAGATAGCGAGAAGGAAACCAGATATTCTGGTTGATATCTGTAATTAAGGAATGAATTGTCAATGACATGGTATTCTTGTACTCATCGCTGGAATCCCCAAATTTAGATAAAGATGAGTTATAATCTAAATTTGATTGTACTGTTGGTAAGAGCCTGTGCATTGATCCAGGTGGTTACCCACACTAGGTGTGAACCTAGGCTCTGATACCACTCTGTAACACCCCGAACCCGTAGGTACGGGGAATTATGGCGACGTACATACGCAGGGCGGAGATACCCTCACGTACGTACGCTAAGCCTCAGTACAAGATATAGCCTCTATATATACAAGAGCTCCAGTATTATATAAGTATAAGAATACCTGCAAAAAGAGGTTAGTGATCATAACAGATATGAAAACAGGGATAAATAAGATAATAAAAGCAAATCACAAAGATACCTATGAATGGTCTCGATAATGAGTCTCCTATGTGAATCCAATGAACTATCTGATAATACGATATCTGGGCTCTCCAACCTGGGCACGTAAACCCAAGGTCATCAGAAAGCGACCTAGTGAGTGGTAAAATAAAGGAGGCAGTAATATGTACTATAGTAATACAAGCACGATAATAATATATAATACATGTTTATGTATCAGTGATACTATATAACAGGAATTTACTAAGCAGTAGAAATATAACAATGTCATATTTTAATACCATCACCAACTAGCATGTTATCATCGGGTCATGTCTACACTAGTCTCCAGTTTTATATATAATAACATTGTTGACGTGATGCATGTGAACATGTAGATGAAGTATGCAACCATTTTATAGCGATGTGAGTATACGGGAATAGTGTCTATAGGATATACAGGAACAAAAGGCATACAACGCAAGGTATACGTGTACATGAATAGTGTGTCACCACATGAAGTGTAACAAGTATCAGGTAATGTAGCAAAGTATACAAGTAACATGATAGTGGATAAATTATCAGGAATAGTAAAAAGTACAACTACACAATAGGATACATGTATCAGAGCAAGTCATGTTATTTACAATAATAACAAGCAGTACCACCTGGTATTTTAATCAATCTCTTCCAGTATCCCATACCACTGGCAGTTCATACTGGAGCCCACACTCCAGTCCAACCCATCAGGACATGGCATAAGGGTACCATTATCCAAACGAGAGAGTGACCAAATAACAAGTGTTCCCGACGTCACTATTGTTTATACCATTTTATTATGTTAATTGAAAAATCCAATGGTCAACGAGCTCTACTCAGGTGGGTGTGCCCCGTGCATACCCGGGATCACGACCTTACCAAGACTCCCTGGCTACTAAGACCAGGTGATTGGTCACTAATGTTGCATATTTAATGCCACATTTCCATACTTATTTTAGAATAAAAGCCTGCATTGTCCTAATTATTTGTTTAATTTATTTGCAGGCCCAATCCTTAAGGAGATGAAGAGAAATGAGCCCAAAAGCCCACCAGAATTCTGAATTAAATCAGAGTTAATTCGTACACATAAAATCAGGGCAAAATCAAGAGGTTGAACCGGTTGAGAAGAATCCTCTCAGAATCGATCGGTTAAAGCCAAGAATCCAAGGCCATTTCGTCAGAATCCGGAGCTCAAACGAAGAAACCAACAAAGGATAAAGTCAGAAGAAACTCCCGGGATGACCCACCAACAGAGTGTGGCCATTTGGCCACACCCTTGCCGCGGAAACGCGGCTTGGGCCGCGTTTCCGCGGCAATCTTGGGGAGTTAGGGGGAGCGTGAACTCCCCCGACCTCCCCAGGATCTTGGTTGTTGGTTTTTGGCCTATAGAAAGGCATTTTCTGTGCTGAAAGTGGACGGCAATGCAGATTAGGATTTTAGACTAGTTTTTCCATTTCTTAGTTTAGGTTTTTGTTTTTCTTTTCATGTAATTGTAATTTTCATTTATGTAAATAAGAGGAGATCAGACTTTCATCGAAGAACAAGAATGAAGCTAGAGCTGGAGTGACACCGGTGTAAGATGAATTTCTTTTCTTTGATTGTTATGAGATCGAATCAATATTTTCTCTTTGTATGTAGTTTCTTTTAGTCTTCTTCTTCTTCTCTACTTTACTTTTCTTTTTGGTACAACTGTCTTCCAAGTTAGTCTAAAGCATCGAAAGAGCCTTGCCTTTGCGAGTGCCACCGATAGCTCATGACGATGGAATTGTGAGTCTCTCTGTATCATTTCATGCTTGCGTATCTTGATGATGTAATGTGGAAGAGACCAAGATTCTACTCTTATGGGCTATGCGCTGATTGCCTCCAATTCAAGGTAACTTCGTAGCTAAGAACTCAAGGTAAGCTTTTGGTGAAAAGAAGGTAAGTTTTTATTTCTTTTCTTTCATTTCTGTAAATTAAATCACTTTCACTATATCTTCCAAATCATTTCTTCTCCACTTCATTGTACATAGTCGCTTTTCATCGTTTTCTGATTTTCCATCTTCTTCATCTCTCGCTTTCTTCTTAACTTTAACCATTAACTTTCTTTTTCTTTTTCATAACATAAAACAGAGAAGAACTTTCGCTTATTTTCTTAACGACAATAAAGAACTGTAAAGCTTCCATCGCAAACCCTCCTTGTGGATCACGACCCGCATAGCCACTTGCTATAGCGGAAGAATTGAGCACTTGCACATATTCTTTCTTAAGTTCTATAATCTCGTATTTTGTGTGCAGGTTGTACCTCAATCAAATTTTGGCGCCGTTGCCGGGGAGGGTAAAACGGTTTTTATTGAAATCTGAATTTTTATTGCAAATTTTTTAAAACTAAACGAATTTTCTTCCCTGTTGCAGGTTACAGGGCAATAAAAGCAGGAAATTAACATTGCAGTGACATACAAGTGGTATTGGGCCTCTGCTCTAGAAAGCAGAGACCCATTACCCTCTGAATTGCCGCGTTTCCACGGCAAAAGCCGCGGATCCGCGGCAAGGAAGAGCTGACTACTAACAGGTTTTTGCAGGGCTGCTAGCTTTGCAAATTCTAATTTGCTGCAATTATTTATTTCTTATATGCCATCACAAAAACCTGCTAATAATCAACAGTAAAAAGTTTGTTGCAAAAGTTAAAAATTGATTAGACGTTTGCATTTTAGGCACGCGTCTTTTCAATTCATTTATATTTACTGTTGAAGAGTGCTGGAGCAAGGTACGTCTGCATTGCATGTAACATAAGACTCACTTCTTGGTTGATTTATATCGCTTTGAGTGACTCTTACATATCTTGTACACTTGTACAAATTATTCTTAAGGGCACTAACCCATTAACAAGATAAGGTGGGGATTTGATCACCCTTCCTTAGCCCAAAAATCACATTCCAAGCACTCACTAACCCAAGCCTAACTAAAATTGAGTAGACGTTGGCCCTAGGGACATCTCAGACTCAATTAGGAGATTATCCTAAGGGAAAAAATGTTGGAATCTAACTCCTGCAAAATCAGTGTCTAGGAAAGGGATTGAGGGCCGAAAGCCCGAAGGTTGGTGGTTATTTAATTAAGGAACGTCTTTAACGGAAAACCTCCCACCAACCTTGCCCTGACCTGGCTGATTAGCTTGTGGTTAAAATCTACATTAGACCTCCCGTGGACAGTCTAACCAGTTAGGAGTCGTCTAGGTCCTAAGTCTACCCTAACTTAGGCTAGAATTTTTTCTTTTTTGTTTGTTTATTTGTTTATTTTTCTTTGTTTGAATTCTATTGTGTGATATGGACTACAATAATAATTTTTTCAACTACAATAATAATCCATATTACACACCGACTTCATTTTCGGATATTACCAACCCGGCATATCATAACTTTGACCAACCTAGTGTGCCGAATTGGTTTTATCCGAATCAATATGACCCATACCCCCCATCTAATAACTATAATTTCCATAATGATTTCAACTCTTCACCGAGTCAGTGGGGATTCACCTCCCCCGAGCATAATTTTCAACCACCTTGCCCTCCTTCTCCACCTAGTCCACAATATTTTCAAGATTCATACTCAGTTCCACCCATCCAAAATAGGAAACCATCAATTTTGGAAATGAGTATGCGTGAGTCCAAACACAAATCCAAAAATCTGATGGAATCACAATTTCACTACCACTTCCAAGATAATTCTTCATCTTTTCATCAAAACAATGAACCTATCAACTATGAAAAGATGCTTGAATCCATGACTCAGGCTCAAAACACTCATAATCATGACATAGATATGATGGTCGAATCTCTACGTTCCCACCATCCTGATGTCACTAACTATACTGTTAGAGCCGAAGAGTCATGTAGTTTTGGAAATCAAGATTCCATTTCAGCACAACCATTTGAACCTACCCAAACTCCAAATGATATTGATAGTTTGGCTAGTTTTTCTTTTCCTGAAATAGAACTTGAAAATGATTATGATCCTGAACCCCAACTTAGTGATTCAATTCTATTTCCTGATTCGATTATGACTCTGGTATCTTCACCTGACTTCAATCTTTTTTCGGAGTCAACATTGGATCCTGTCCCAATTCATAATGAAATTGAATCACCCATCTTTGAGGATCATATTGAACTTGACCAATTATACACTTTTGAAGATCCTATTGACAAATTGGCAAGTTCTCCATTTTTTTGATATTGAACTCAATGAGATATGTGACCTAGATTCTCAAATCTATGATCCAGTTCAACTTTCTGAATCAATCTTGACTCCCGTTGTGTTACCAAACTTGAGTAATATTTTAGAGTCAGTTTTGATTCCTCCACCTATCATTCCTGAACTGGAATCACCCAAATTATGTCACATCCCATTGTTAGAAAATACATGTGGACTGGAGTTTCAACTTCTTGACTTGGACCCAATTTCTGAACCTATTTCGACTCCTGAACCTTTACTTGACTTAAGTCACCTTCCTGAGTCGGTATTAGTTCCTGTCCTTCCTGAGTCCAAGTCAACCGTTCTATCATTTCATACTCCATTCTGGGACGAGGTGGTTGACAAATTTGACTCCGAAATTAGTTATGGAATATGGACATTAGATGGGGTCAAATATTTAATAAAAATCCTTCATGGATATATTTTTAATGGGTTATATTAAAGATAGTGCTGGTGGGTTCCTCCGAGACCCAAGAAAAGTTGATTGTGCCATGTTTCGTAGACCAATCAGACCACCACCGGAACCACCACCTTAAGGTAACAATTTTCCTTCCCTTTCTTCTTTTACATGCATCTATGCATTAATTCATACATTGAGGACAATGCATGAGATAGGTGTGGGGGAGGGTCTAACATAACTTTTCTTTTTCTTTAAAGTATAAAAAAAAAATTTTTACTTTTAAAAACTTTTTGAAAATTGACTTATTTTTGTAAGAAATTAAGTTAATTTTAAGGAATAGGAAAATCCAAATTAGGATTTCTTATACTTGGTCAAAATAAGATTATTTGTTTGATTTATAGAGTTAAGAAGATAATTTGTCAAAGTAATTTGGTCTTGAACTTTACCTTGATGAAATATGCACACTTCATACACTTACACACTTAGGGTTCAAAAATAAAGATTCTTATGCCTTATTAAAAATATATATATATATATATAAACAAATCTAATTATTGATTAGCTAGGTGCTTTGGCCTAAGAAAGCCTTAGTGTTTATGCAAAAGATAATTAGATGAGTTTGAAAAAAAAAAAAAAAAAAAGAAAAAAAGTCTAATTATTGATTAGCTAGGTGCTTTGGCCTAAGCAAGCCTTAGTATTTATCCGAAAGATGATTAGATAAGTTTGAAAAGAAAGATCCTCTGATTAAGCTGGGTATTTGTGCCTAATAAAGCATAAGTATTCACGCCTAAAAGGGGTACATCATATAATAAAATCCTTAGTTTTGTGGCCTTTTTTGCTCGAGTCTTAAGTCCTAGGGGTGTCTTCTCACCTGGTGCCCTAAGACCGTCTGGTTTGGGAGTCATCGATTAAAGGCTCGTTACATGGGCAGATTAGAAAGCCTAAACTAAGGAATAATACCACTAATATATATATATATATACACAAATAAAATAAGGCATAAGAGTTAGAGTTAATGAGCCCTTAGTCAAAATTTTCACAGTCACAAGGTGCATATGACTTAGGGTAAAGTAATAGACTAGATGAGAAGTACAATTTGACTCCTTACTTTGATTGATAACAAATTTTTGAAAAGAGACTAAGTTTAGGAATGAAAAATTCAGCTTTCCTGCAACTTATAGGTTGCTTAGATCTTACAATCATATTTCAAATATTTTTCTCTTTCAAAATGCTTTTCAAAAAAAACTAACTCTTTATTTCTCTTTCTTTATGGATTTTGTGGGTGCAATCCGCTGAAAACCCTCACGAGACAAAACTCGTCCTCTAGGGGGAACCTAGAGGCTTAACGGCTTGTTGCACATGCTCAGTGCAATCGCGCGACCTGCGAAAGTGTTCTAATAATCTCTAGTATAGTTAGTTGTTTTGCTCGAGGACGAGCAAAAGATATGTATGGGGGTGTGATTGGTCACTAATGTTGCATATTTAATGTCACATTTCCATACTTATTTTAGAATAAAAGCCTGCATTGTCCTAATTATTTGTTTAATTTATTTGCAGGCCCAATCCTTAAGGAGATGAAGAGAAATGAGCCCAAAAGCCCACCAGAATTCTGAATTAAATCAGAGTTAATTCGTACACATAAAATCAGGGCAAAATCAAGAGGTTGAACTGGTTGAGAAGAATCCTCTCAGAATCGATCGGTTAAAGCCAAGAATCCAAGGCCATTTCGTCAGAATTCGGAGCTCAAACGAAGAAACCAACAAAGGATAAAGTCAGAAGAAACTCCCGGGATGACCCACCAACAGGGTGTGGCCATCTGGCCACACCCTTGCCGCGAAAACGCGGCTTGGGCCGCGTTTCCGCGGCAATCTTGGGGAGTTAGGGGGAGTGTGAACTCCCCCGACCTCCCCGGGATCTTGATTGTTGGGTTTTTGGCCTATAAAAAGGCATTTTCTGTGCTGAAAGTGGACGGCAATGCAGATTAGGATTTTAGACTAGTTTTTCCATTTCTTCGTTTAGGTTTTTGTTTTTCTTTTTCATGTAATTGTAATTTTCATTTATGTAAATAAGAGGAGATCAGACTTTCATCGAAGAACAAGAATGAAGCTAGAGCTGGAGTGACACCGGTGTAAGATGAATTTCTTTTCTTTGATTGTTATGAGATCGAATCAATGTTTTCTCTTTGTATGTAGTTTCTTTTAGTCTTCTTCTTCTTCTCTACTTTACTTTTCTTTTTGGTACAACTGTCTTCCAAGTGAGTCTAAAGCATCGTAAGAGTCTTGCCTTTGCGAGTGCCACCGATAGCTCATGACGATGGAATTGTGAGTCTCTCTGTATCATTTCATGCTTGCGTATCTTGATGATGTAATGTGGAAGAGACGAAGATTCTATTCTTATGGGCTATGCGCTGATTGCCTCCAATTCAAGGTAACTTCGTAGCTAAGAACTCAAGGTAAGCTTTTGGTGAAAAGAAGGTAAGTTTTATTCTTTTCTTTCATTTCTGTAAATTAAATCACTTTCACCATATCTTCCAAATCATTTCTTCTCCACTTCATTGTACATAGTCGCTTTTCATCGTTTTCCTGATTTTCCATCTTCTTCATCTCTCGCTTTCTTCTTAACTTTAACCATTAACTTTCTTTTTCTTTTTCATAACATAAAACAGAGAAGAACTTTCGCTTATTTTCTTAACGATTTCAATAAAGAACTGTAAAGCTTCCATCGCAAACCCTCCTTGTGGATCACGACCCGCATAGCCACTTGCTATAGCGGAAGAATTGAGCACTTGCACATATTCTTTCTTAAGTTCTATAATCTCGTATTTTGTGTGCAGGTTGTACCTCAATCACAGGGCCAACCCTCTAGGGTTATACAAGTAACGGGAAACGGGAAACGGGAAGGTAGCACTACCATGTCTCCTGCAGTGGGAATAACAATGGATCTAGACATCCACCTGACAAGACCTAGTCAACCGTCAAGTCTCCCCCATCCCCAAGTAATATTTATTATCTTTAACTACACAGTATATCAGGAATAAGTATAGTACATAATACATGTAACATAATAAAAGGACATGAGCTCTATTGATAACAAGAAACAAGATAATGGGAAATGGAAAACAATAGATGTGGGATTCCACACATCGCATATGAACAGCTGATCGGCAAAAAGCAAGTACAAGAATATGTAAAAAGAATGTGGGTTGATGTTACTGCTTTTGCGATTCTTCCGTAGTAGCGAAGTGGCTATACGGGTTATATCCACAAGGAGGGAGAGCGATGGAAGCTTGATGCGGTTTCAAAGTTCAAGAAGAAAGAAAGTTCTTGTTTCCAAATAAAGAATTGAAAAGTGAAAACAAGATGTTTTTAAGAATTGTTGGAAATGTTTTGGTGGTTTGTAAAAGTGGGTTTTTCTTAATGGTAAAGGTGCATGGCTAACTTTCTACTAAGTGCTCCCACTAATCCCTAACTTCTTGAAGATGTAGCCTCATGATGGATCATAGGCAAGCATAATCCTTATACATTGAAACTATTCACGTGGAAATTGAGTGAAAATTCTTCCTATAACTTCGCTTTACACGGCAAAAACTCGGACATTCCCATATCAAGATCCATTAGAAGGCGAGAATACGGGAAAATACGAGTGCACTAATGGTATCGGCAAAATTAAAAGGAAAGTCTCTAACTTACAACAACAAGTAAAGTACAAAATCCATAGATCATCAAAAAATCATTTAAGTATGAAATATAAGAAGGTAAATACTTGTAGGTAAGGTAGAGTTAGAACCCTCGTCTTAAGATGCCATAGCTCTCACAAGGCTTGTTTGACACTATTGACTCATTCAGGTTATCAATCAAGAAGTTAGAAATTAGTGGGTTAGTAGTTAGTTAGACATGCAATGGTGGAGTTAGTTAGACATGGTAAGAAAGAAGCAACAAAAAGAAAAGAAGTAGAGAGAAGGTAGGTTACACTACAAAGGAGAGAAGTAAAGAGTAAAAAGAGTTACACTACAACAAGGAACTAAAAGCAAATGAAAGCACAAGTAAATTGAAAGAAGGAAGAGAAGTAGTACTTGTATTAACTTGTCACCCTTCAAATACAACACTTACACACTCTCTCTCTTTCAATCTAATGGCTAAAACTAAAACTAGAAGAACAATAACTACAAACTAAAAATAAGACTACACAACTTGCTTTAACTCTGGATCTCCTCAAATTGAAGACCCCTGGGGGGTATTTATAGGCACCAGGGGAAAGGGGGCCACGTGAACGGCACGTGGCCCAAAGCGCAGACGCGCGCATTTCCGCGGCCCTGCCAGGGCGGCGTGCGTTTGGCTTCGGGCAGCGCGTCGCCAAGAATGTATTCTGATGCCTTGATCTTCTGAATTTGCGATTTGATACCCTGTGCTGACAAAATCTTCACCCTAAAGTCAATGGCTACTTGGTAGGCTTTTAATCACCAATTAAATAGTGATTTAGGTCTTCTTCTTCATTTGCACACCATGGACCTAGGATCAAGCAAGCAAGGTTTTATTAGCAAAATTTTACATGAAATAAATATGAGAATGTGATGAAAATTATGCAAAATTAGAGACTAATCACACCCCCACACTTATCTTTTTGCTCGTCCCGAGCAAAACAAAAATAAGAAAATTATTATACCACTTTCGCATGTGACGCGATTGCACTGAGCATGTGCAACAAGCCTTTAAACCTCTAGGTTTCCCCTAGAGGAGGAGTGTTGTTTCCTGAGGGTTTTCAGCGGATTACACCCACAAAATCCAGTAAGTAAAGAAAAGAAGTTAGTTGTTAGAAAGAATTTTTCTCTTCTTCTTTTTTTGCTATGAAAAAGAACTTTCAATCATCTAAGTAAAATGACTGAATGATGTAAGAATTAGGTTTAACCCTCATAAATCCTCTTATACTTTAGCCTTCATAAAATAAGAAACTATGATTTTTCTTTAAATTTAGAAAGGATCTTGTACTTCTAACCCATTCTTTTATTTTGCTTTAGATAGATATGCATAATGTTTAAGTGTGATGTGCTTGGGATTTTTCAACTCAACTTTGAATATCATTTAATTTTATTAATATTTACTTGTTATTCTTGGTTCCATTAGGCCTTCTACTTCACTTATGTAACACATATCAAACCGATGACTCCCAAACCAGATGGTCTTAGGGCACCAGGTGAAAAAACACCCTTTAGGTCAAATATGCAAGTGGAGTAGGCCACGAAATCAAGATTTATTTATATATTATTGTATATAGAATTTTTTTTGGCGTGAGTAATCATGCTTCTTGAGGCACAATTATCCAGCTTTTCTTTCTCTCTTTTTTCCCTTCAGAGTTGTGTCTCTAAATCCCAAGCATGTGTGTGTGTGTTATGCATATTCTACTAAGGCTAAATAAACGGTATGAGTTATTTTCCTTATCCCTTCTAACTTTTTAGTCAAACCAATCTTTTTTATTTATTTAGGCAAAAATAAAGATTCATTAATAAGGTTCCCGTAATTCCTACAATTTTTTGGTATTTTTATAAAGAGTATGAAATTTCTTTTCAATCTGGAGATTTTTTTTTTGAAAGAAAAAGAAAGAATAAAAGGAAAAAGAAAAAGTGTTAGCACCCCCCAACACCTATCTAATGCATTATCCTCAATGAATGCATATGAAAATGCAAATGCAATAAATAGGGGGAAGAAATGATATCACCGTTTTCGTGGACTCGGGCGGCCAAGTGCGAATAGGCTAAAGAAATGTCAAAAAGAATGTAAAAGGGGTAAGCATATAAACAATTTTTTTATTTTTTTATTTTTTATTTATTTGTTGTGGTTAGGTGTATGACGGGGCAAAAAGAGTCAGCACACTATCATCTGGAGTCATAGGCTCATTGGTCAAGAAGGGCTTCAGTCTTTGCCCATTCACTTTGAATTCCGTGTTGTTCTTAGGGTCTGCAATAAGCACAGCACCGTGTGGGAAAACAGTGCGCACAATGAACGGTCCCGACCAACGAGTTTTCAGCTTCCCCGCGAAAATACGAAGCCTAGAGTTATACAGCAGAACCCTATCTCCTGGTGCAAAGTTTTTTTGGGTTATGATTTGGTCATGAAAAAGTTTAGTCCTGCGCTTGGTGATTCAGGCATTCTCATAGGCTTCATTCCGTATCTCCTCTAATTCTAAAATCTGCAGTCTCCTAAGTTCACCGGCCTTGGTCAGATCAAAGTTGAGTTACTTAATTGCCCAGAGGGCCCGGTGTTCTAACTCTACTGGCAGATGATGGGCTTTTTCAAACATGATTCTATAAGGAGACATCCCCAGAACTGTCTTAAAAGCAGTACGGTAAGCCCACAATGCATCATTGAGTTTAACCGACCAATCCTTTCGGTTTTGTCCGACAATCTTTTCCAGAATGAGCTTGATCTGTTGGTTGGTAACTTCGACCTGCCCATTTGTCTGGGGATGATACGGAGTCGATAACTTGTGATTGATGGAATATTTTCACATCAGAGCTTCAAAAACTTTGTTGCAGAAATGCGATCCATTATCACTAATTATCGCTCTAGGGGTGCCAAATCGGGAGAAGATGTTCTCTTTGAGAAATTTGACAACCACTTTGTTGTCATTCGTCTTAGTTGGCACAGCTTCTACCCACTTAGAGACATAGTCTACAACAATCAAAATGAACTGGTTACCGAAGAAATTGGGGAATGGCCCATGAAATCGATACCCCAAACATCAAAAATTTCAACTTCAAGGATCGTGTTCAGGGGCATCATGTCTCTTCCTAAAAATTTCACAATTTTCTAACAATTTGCGCATGACTTGCAAAAATGATATGAGTCTTTGAACAAAGTGGGCCAGTAGAACCCACTTTGTAGAACCTTCTCTGCAGTCTTGCGGGGACCGAAGTGTCCTCTGCATGCAAGGTCATGGCAAAAGTTGAGCACACTCCTCTGTTTCTCCTCTGGTATGCATCGTCTAATAATTTGATCGGGACAATACTTAAAAAGATACGGTTCTTCCCAGAAGAAGTACCGTACTTGGGCAAAGAAGCGGTATTTGTCTTGCTTTGTCCAGTCAGCAGGTAATTGTCCCGTGGCCAGGTAATTAACAATGTCTGCATACCAGGGTTCCTTAAGAATGGCTAGGATGTGCTCGTCTGGTAAATCCTCGTTGATCGGAGCTTGGATGTTTGGTGCATTCGGAATTCGTGAGAGATGATCAGCGACCACATTTTCTATACCTCGTTTGTCCCGAATTTCTAAGTCAAATTCTTGAAGCAAAAGGATCCACCGAATCAGTAAATCACCGCCTTCGAACCTAACAAGTAAGGCCAGAACTTTTCTAACGCAAAGACAACGGTCAAGAATTTGTTCTCAGTCATTGTATAATTCTGTTGGGCGTCATTCAGGGTCCTTCTCGAATAGTAAATCACGTGCTGCCTATTATCGATACGCTGTCCTAGAACAGCGCCAATAGCAAAATCAGATGCATCACACATGATTTCAAATGGCTCGGCCCAATTAGGAGCAGAAATAATAGGCGCAAAAATAAGTTCTTGCTTAAGCTTCCCCCATGACTTGAAACATTCATCGTTGAAATCAAAGGGCACGTCCTTAGGGAGCAGGTTGGTTAAGGGCCTCACGATTTTGCTAAAGTCCTTAATGAACCGTCGGTAGAACCCAGCATGCCCTAAAAAGGATCTAATATCCTGATGCTTTTGGGTGGTGGAAGCTTAGCAATCACTTCTACCTTAGCCTTATCCACTTTTATGCCTCTCCTCGAAATCTCATGGCCCAAGACAATCCCCTGTCTCACCATGAAGTGACATTTTTCCCAGTTTAGATTTAGGTTCTTCTCAATGCATTTTTGTAGTACTAACTCTAGGTGATGAAGATACTGATCAAATGAATCTCCGTAGATAGAGAAGTCATCCATAAAAATCTCAAGAAAACGTTCCACCATGTCAGAGAACAAACTAAGCATGCACCGTTGGAACATTGCGGGATCATTGCACAATCCAAAAGGCATGCGCCGATAAGCAAAGGTTCCGAACGGGCAGGTGAACGTCGTCTTTTCCTGGTCTTCTGCAGCAATGGAGATTTGATTGTATCCCGAGTACCCATCTATGAAGCATTAGTACTCATGTCCAGCCGAACGCTCAAGCATTTGGTCGATGAAGGGTAGCGGGAAGTGGTCTTTGCGGGTAGCTGCATTCAGCTTCCTGTAGGTGATACAAACACGAACCTTGGTAGGCAGTCTTGTTTGTACCAACTCTTTTTCCTCATTTTCTACCACCGTAAAGCCAGCCTTCTTTGGGACCGCATGAATAGGGCTAACCCATTGGCTATCAGAAATGGAAAAAATGATCCCATTATCTAATAGTTTCAGAATTTCAGCCTTAACTGCCTCTTGTATGAGAGGGTTAAGCTTGCATTGTGGGTCCCTCCTAGGGGTTGCTTCATCGACTAAATGGATTCTATGTTGCACTATGGCTGGACTTATTCACTTGATGTCCTTCATCGTCCATCCAATGGCTTCCCTATGTCTTTTCAGAATAGATATTAAGCTGTCCTCTTGTTGCTCAGTCAGGTGTGATGTTATGATGATTGGCAAGGTTTCCTTTCCACTCAGGTAGGCGTACTTGAGGTGTTCGGGTAGGGCTTTTAGCTCTAGGGAAGGTGTTGCTTCATTGGAGGCAATCTCTGGGCTTACAATCCTAGGATGGGGTACACTTGGGCTTGACGCCCAATCCACTGTTGAATCTACGATCTGGTCTAAATTAAAATCCTCAGCCTCCAGATTAAACTCTGCCTCAGTTCTGTCTCCATAATTCCTCATGCTCACTGGTCAGATTTTCAATAGAATTGACCTCAAACGTCTGATCATTGACATCCCTAGGTTGTCTTCCAGGATTAAAGACATTGACTTCCTTCGTCATGTCTCCAAAAGTCAATCGCATGGACCCGTTTTTACAGTTGATTATGGCATTGGCTGTAGCAAGGAATGGGCATCCTAAGATGACGGGAGTTTGAGACCTAAGATTGGACACAGGTTGGGTCTCAAGCACAATGAAGTGAACGAGGTAAATTAAATCCCCGACCCAGATAAGGACGTCTGTGATTTCCCCCTCAGGGATATTCACAGATCAGTTATAGCTAGCTGAATGGTGACTCGAGTTGTGTTTAGCTCGCCCAACCCAAGTTGCTGGTATATTGAGAGCGGTAGCAAGTTGATACTTGCTCCGAGGTCAAGAAGCGCTCTACTGATTTCGGTCTGTCCTATGGTGCAGGAAATGGTGGGACATCCAGGATCCTTGTATTTCACTGGAATGGAACCAGACAGAATTTCGCTTATATTAGTGGCCAAGAACACTTTCTTGGGCACATTGGTCTTTCTCTTCTTCGTACACATATCCTTAAGAAATTGGCATAAGTCGGGACTTGTTGGATAGCGTCAAGAAGTGGCACATTCAATTTGACCTGGTTGAACATCTCTAGCATTTTCTCCATGTGCATATTCTTATTGTTGTTCCTAAGCCTAATGGAAAAGGGTGCTACAGGCTTATGAACTTGTTCAGCAGTTTTGTCCTCGTCAGTATTTGTGGAGCGGATTGGGAGGAACTAGCAGAGGTGGAGGCTGGAGTAGGATCAGGATGGACTGGACTTTTCTGTTGGTAGACCTGGTTGTCTACCTTCTTTCCAGATCGCAGTGTGTGAACAACATTGCACTGGTTAATCGATGGATCCTGAATTTTATATGCTTGATTGGAGGTTTTTGGGTTAACTAGCGGTTGATTAGGCAAAGTACCTTTTGGTCTTTCACTTAGGGAGCTAGCTAACTGGCTCATTTGCATTTCCAATCTCGATATAGCCTGCGAATGATTGTTCAGAGTTTGTCCCTGGTTTTGCATAAAAGCGATTTGGGACTTTATGAAAGCCTCTATGCTCTCTTCCAATTTACTGATTTTCTTTTCCATTGGAGAGCCTTGGGAGGAGGAAGCTGGGGCTTGATTGGGAAAGGTTGGTGGAGGAGTAGGATGGTGAGAATTGTTGGAAAAATTAGGCCTGGGAGGATTGTTTTGGGCCCAGGAGAAATTGGGGTGATTTCTCCAGCCGGGATTGTATGTTTATGAGTAGGGGTTGTGTGGCAGCCGTGAATAAGTCGCGTTCAGGTGTTCCGGTGGCACTTGTTGGGTATAGAAAATAGGGCACTCTTCAAAGACATGGTTTGGTGCCTGACAATATGAACAACCCGGATTGTGAATTGGTGGTGGGTTGATCTGGTTGACACTGGCAGGCTCTTTTGTTTCCAGAGCCTCTATCCTCCTCATTAGGGTAGCAATTTTAGCCTCGACAACTATGGATGATTCTAGAGATAGGAGCTTTCCTCTTGAAGTTATAGATTGTGAATTCCTAGGTTTTTTCGAGGCTGGCTCCCATTGCATGGTTTTCTCAGCTAAATCCTCAAATAAATCTCAACCCTGATTCTCATTCTTCTGCAAGAACCCTCCCTGACACATCGTTTCTAACAGGGTCTTTGTTTGATAGTCTAGATCATTGTAGAGAATCTGGCACTGACACCATTTCTCCACGCCATGATGAGGGCACTGAGCTGGGAGATCTTTGAATCGCTCAAAGTATCTCCAAAATGATTTGCTCGGTTCTTGCCTAAACTGCATAATGTTTTTCCTAATGAGGGCAGTTTTGTGAATTGTGTAGAATTTCTTCAAGAAAGCCTTGACGAAATCATCCCACGTCGTGACTGAATTTGCTGCCAAACTGTACAACCATTTCTTAGCGAGGTCCTTTAGGGGAAAAGGGATGAAACGTAACCTAACGGTATCGTCTCCTAAGTGGGGTATACGCATCATGAGGTACACTTCTTCAAATTCCCAAACAAAGAAGTATGCGTCCTCCGATTCTAAACCATGAAATTTAGGAAGAGTGTTAATGAATTGGGGCTTTAACTCGAAATTATTGCCGTTTGCTTCAGGAAGTTTTATACAGGATGGAAATGAGGTTCTGATCGGGTAAAATCTATCCTGAAGTGAAGCCATCACCAGTTCTGAATGCAAGGGTGGAGAGGTGTTTCTAGTTAATCGGGAATATATAGGATCTCTCACCCACTCTTGCATGCAACATGCCAAAAACAACGTAAAAACAACAAACAATCAAAAAGAATAATATAACAAACAAAAGAAAGAAAAAAAAACAACCACAAGCCTTAGTCTAAGGTACCTGGACCTAGACGTCTCCTAACTGGTCGATTCTCCGGGGAAGGTTGTTGCAGGAACTCGACTACAAGCTAATCGGCCAGGAAAGGGCAAAGCTCAGGGGGGGTATCCGGGTGGAGCCACGGGCCTAATTACGTCAAACCATAGAGCTTTCGAGGCTTTACCTCTCAATCTACTTTCCTTAGACACCGATTTTGCAGGAGTATAGTTCTTACAATTTCCAACCTTGGTTAATCTCTTAGTGAGTCCGAGATGTCCCTAGGGCCATTGTCTATTGATTTTTAGTTAAGACTTGGGAAAGTGTGAGTACACTTGGAGATGATTTTTGGGCTAAGGAAGGGTGATGAAATCCCCACCTTATCTTGTTTATTTGAGTTTTGCCCTTAAAGTCAATTGTGCAAGTGTAAAGTTTATTGACATCAAGGTAACACTCAAAGCAGTAAATCATTTCAAAATGTTGGTCTTATTCTATATAAATGCACACGTACATTTTCTCCAGCACTCTTCAACAGAAATTGAAATGAATTGAAATAGACACGTGTCCTAAATGCAAAAGTCTAATCCAAATTTTAATTAAGCAACAAGTGAATTTCTGTTGAGTTTATTATACATGCATAAAGGTGAAGCATCCAAGGAAACTAAACATTTAGAAAGCAATTGTTTTAGCGGCTTTCGGTAACCCTGCAAATGAGTTTGTTAGTACTTCAATCGGAAAAACTCGCTTTTACACGAATTTTTCCGAGGGTAAATGAGTCCTCGCGCAATGTCCTTGGCCACCTCTTTTGCTTCTCGTGATAGTGAGCTCCTTGGTACTTCTCCTACGCACAAAAACAAAGAACAATCTTTAGTATTGAACAACAAAGTCGTTCCCTCCCCAGCAACGGCGCCAAAATTTGATCGGCAAAAAGCAAGTACAAGAATATGTAAAAAGAGTGTGGGTTGATGTTACTGCTTTTGTGATTCTTCCGTAGTAGCAAAGTGGCTATACGGGTCGTATCCACAAGGAGGGAGAGCGATGGACGCTTGATGCGGCTTCAAAGTTCAAGAAGAAAGAAAGTTCTTGTTTCCAAATAAAGAATTGAAAAGTGAAAACAAGTTATTTTTAAAAATTGTTGGGAAATGTTTTGGTGGTTTTTAAAAGTGGGTTTTTCTTAATGGTAAAGGTGGATGGATAACTTTCTACTAAGTGCTCCCACTAATCCCTAACTTCTTGAAGATGTAGCCTCACGATGGATCATAGGCAAGCATAACCCTTATGCATTGGAACTATTCACGTGGAAATCGAGTAAAAGTTCTTCCTATAACTTCGCTTTACACAGCTAAAACTCGGACATTCCTATATCAAGATCCATTAGAAGGCGAGAATACGGGAAGACACGAGTGCACTAATGGTATCGGCAAATTTAGAAGGAAAGTCTCTAACTTACAACAACAAGCAAAGTACAAAACTCATAGATCATAAAAAACCATTTAAGTCTGAAATATAAGAAGGTAAATACTTATAGGTAAGATAGAGTTAGAACCCTCGTCTTAAGATGCCATAGCTCTCGTTTGCACAAGACTTGTTTGACACTATTGACTCATTCAGGTTATCAATCAAGAAGTTAGAAATTAGTGGGTTAGTAGTTAGTTAGCCATGCAATGGTGGAATTTGTTAGACATGGTAAGAAAGAAGCAACAAAAAGAAAAGAAGTAGAGAGAAGGTAAGTTACACTACAAAGGAGAGCAGTAAAGAGTAAAAAGAGTTACACTACAACAAGGAACTAAAAACAAATTAAAGCACAAGTAAATTGAAAGAAGGAAGAGAAGTAGTACTTATATTAGCTTGTCACCCTTCAAATACAACACTTACACACTCTCTCTCTTTCACTCTAATGGCTAAAACTAAAAATAGAAGAACAACAACTACAAACTAAAAACAGGACTACACAACTTGCTCTAACTCTGGATCTCCTCAAACTGAAGACCCCTGGGGGGATTTATAGGCACCAGGGGAAAGGGGGCCACGTGAACGGCACATGGCCCAAAGCGCAGGCGCGCCGCGTTTTCGCGGCCCTGCCAGGGCGGCGCGCGCCTGGCTTCGGGCAGCGCGTTGCTCAGATTGTCTTCTGATGCCTTGATCTTCTGGATTTGCGATTTGATACCCTGGGCTGACAAAATCTTCACCCTAAAGTCAATGGCTAGTTGGTAGGGTTTTAATCACCAATTAAATGGTGATTTAGGTCTTCTTCATCATTTGCACACTATGGACCTAGGATCAAGCAAGTAAGGTTTTATTAGCAAAATTTTACATGAAATAAATATGAGAATGTGATGAAAATTATGCAAAATTAGAGACCAATCAACAGCTCACATGTCCAGTAACGGGAATATCAGTATCGGTAATAGGCAATAATCATGTAACAGGAATACAGGGATAACATGGCACAATAATACATGTAATATGAATGGTGATCCATATGACAAGAATATAGAAACAATACATGCATGTATACCGGTGCGATGAACATATCGAACACTGATGTGTGAACATGATATAACTGTGTACAGAGCATTGATTGGTCGCTAATGTTGCATATTTAATATCATATGTCCATACTTATTATAGAATAAAAGCCTGCATTGTCCTAATTAATTGTTTGATTTATTTGCAGGCCCAATCCTTAAGGAGATGAAGAGAAATGAGCCCAAAAGCCCACCAGAATTCTGAATTAAATCAGAGTTAATTCGCACTCACTAAATCAGGGCAAAATCAAGAGGTTGAAAACCGGTTGAGAAGAATCCTCTCAGAATCGATCGGTTAAAGCCAAGAATCCAAGGCCATTTCGTCAGAATTCGGGACTCAAACGAAGAAACTAACAAAGGATAAAGTCAGAAGATAATCCTAAGATGACCCACCAACAGGGTGTGGCCATCTGGCCACACCCTGGCCGCGGCAACGCGGCAAAAGCCGCGTTTCGCTGATGGCCACACCCTGGCCGCGGCAACGCGGCAAAAGCCGCGTTTTCGCGGCTTTGTTGGGGAGTTAAGGGGAGCGTTTGCTCCCCGACCTCCCCGGGATCCTATAGATTGGGTTTGTGCCTATAAAAGGCCTGTACTTGCGCTGAAAATGGACGACCATGCAGATTAGGATTTAGCCTAGTTTTCAAACTTTGTAGTTTAGGTTTTTCTTTTCTTTTTTTATGTAATTTGTATGTAGCTTAGGTTAGATGAAGATTCATGTAAGTAAGAGCGAGAGGCTAATGTTGAGAGTGACACCGATGTACCCTCCTCCTTTCTTCCATTGTCTCTGCAAGTAATAAAGGTAAAAGCTTCTTTTTATGTTCGTATTTTGTTTTGCTTTCCTCTTCCTCTTTCTACTTTACCTTTGTTGTATTTGTTGAGTCTACAAGTGAATTTCAAAGCAAGTATAACTAAGCTACGTAAGAGCCAGCGATAGTTCATGAAGACGTTCTCCTCTTCCAAGCTACGCATCACTTCGTTCTTGATATGCTTGACGATATAATGTGCATGGAGACTGAGCTCGAGTTTATGATCTATGCGTTGAACGCCTCCGAAGCAAAAAGGTAGAACTTGCAAAAGGTTTCCAGGTAAGTCATCAATTAAACTAGGTAAGTATTCCTTCCTGTTCTTTCCTTTCTCTCATTTCTGTAAATTATATCACCACCTCTTCCAACTCTTTCTTCTCCACTCACTCCATTTGTACATAGTCGCTTTTATTGTTTTCTGATTTTTCCACCTTCTTCATCTTTCACTTTCTTCTTAACTTTAACTATAACTTTCTTTTTCATTTTTATAATTTTAAAACAGAGAAGAACTTTTGCTTATTTTCATAACGATTTCAATATAGAAACGTAAAGCTTCCATCGCAAACCCTCCTTGTGGATCACGACCCGCATAGCCACTTGCTATAGCGGAAGAATTGAGTACTTGCACATTTTTATTATAAGTTCTGAAATTTCGTATTTTTTGTGCCGGTTTTGCCCAAACAAATTTTGGCGCCGTTGCCGGGGAGGGTAACATGTTTTTTATTGAAATCTGAATTTTTTTTGAAAATTTTTTAGAACTAAACGAATTTTCTTCTCTGTTGCAGGTTACATGGCAATCAAAGCAGGAAATTAATATTGCAGTGACATACAAGTGGCCTTGGGCCTCTGCTCTAGAAAGCAGAGACCAAGGGCCCTCTGAATTGCCGCGTTTCCACGGCAAAAGCTGCGGAACCGCGGCAATGAAGAGTTGACTACTAACAGCTTTTTGCAGGGCTGATTAGTTTACAAAAATTCTAGTTTGCTGCAATTCTTTATTTCCTATATGCCATCACATAAGCCTGCTAATAATAAACAGTAAAACGTTTGTTGCAAAAGTTAAAAATTGATTAGACGTTTGCATTTTAGGCACGCGTTTTTTCAATTCATTTATTTTACTGTTGAAGAGTGCTGGAGTAAGGTACGTTCGCATTGCATGTAGAATAGGATTCATCTCTTGGTTGATTTTCATTGCTTTGAGTGATTCCTATTTACATATCTTGTACACTTGCACAAAATTATTTTAAGGGCACTAACCCATAACAAGATAAGGTGGGGATTTAATCACCCTTCCTTAGCCCAAAAATCAAATTCCAAGCACTCACTAACCCAAGCCTAACTAAAATTGAGTAGACGTTGGCCCTAGGGACATCTCGGACTCAATTAAGAGATTATCCTAAGGGGAAAAATTGTTGGAATCTGACTCCTGCAAAATCAGTGTCTAGGAAAGGGATTGAGGGCCGAAAGCCCGAAGGTTGGTGGTTATTTAATTAAGGAACGTCTTTGACGGAAAACCTCCCACCAACCTTGCCCTCACCTGGCTGATTAGCTTGTGGTCAAAGTCTACATTAGACCTCCCGTGGACAGTCTAATCAGTTAGGAGTAGTCTAGGTCATAGGTCTACCCTAACCTAGTTAGAATTTTTTTTTTCTTTTATTTGTTTGCTTATTTGTTTGTTTTTTGTTTGTATTCTATTGTGTGATATGGACTATAATAATAATTTTTTCAACTACAATAATAATTCATATTACACACCGACTTCATTTTCGGATATTACCAACCCAGCATATCATAACTTTGACCAACCTAGTGTGCCGGATTGGTCTTATCCGAATCAATATAACCCATACCCCCAATCTAATAACTATAATTTCCATAATGATTTCAACTCTTCACCGAGTCAGTGGGAATTCACCTCCCCCGAGCATAATTTTCAACCACCTTGTCCTCCTTCTCCACCTAGTCCACAATATTTTCAAGATTCATACTCAGTTCCACCCGTCCAAAATAGGAAACCATCAATTTTGGAAATGAGTATGCGTGAGTCCAAACACAAATCCCAAAATCTGATGGACTCACAATTTCACTACTACTTCTAAGACAATTCTTCATCTTTTTATCAAAACAATGAACATATCACCTATGAAGAGATGCTTGAATCCATGACTCAGGCTCAAAACGCTCGTAATAGTGACATAGATATGATGGTCGAATCTCTACGTTCTCACTGTTGGACCAGTTCTGATGTCACTACCCATTCTGTTAGAGCCGAAGAGGCAGGTTGTTTTGAAAATCAAGATTCTATTTCAGAACAATCATTTGAAGTTGTCCAAACTCCAAATTTTGAAAAAGATATTGACAGTTTGGCAAGTTACTCCTTTCATGAAATAGAACTTGAAAATGATTATGATCCTGAAGCCCAAATTAGTGATTCAATTCTTCTTCCTGATTCAATAATGACTCTGATATCTTCACCTGACTTTAATCTTTTCCCGGAGTCAACATTGGATCTTGTACCAATTCATAATAAAATTGAATCACCCATCTTTGAGGATCATATTGAACTTGACCAATTATACACTTTTGAAGATCTTATTGACAAATTGGCAAGTTCTCATTTTTATGATATTGAACTCAATGAGATATGTGACCTAGATTCTCAAATCTGTGATCCAGTTCAACTTTCTGAATCAATATTGACTCCTGTTTTATTACCAAACTTGAATAATATTCTAGATTCAGTTTTGATTCCATCACCTATCATGCCTGAACTGGAGTCACCCATATTAGGTCACATTCCATTGTTGGAAAACACATGTGGACTTGAGTTTCAACTTCTTGACTTGGACCCAATTTCTGAACCTATTTCGACTCTTGAACCTTTACTTGATTTAAGTCACTTTCCTGAGTCGGTATTAGTTCCTGTCCTTTCTGAGTCCAAGTCAATCATTCTATCATTTCATACTCCTTTCTGGGACGAGGTGGTTGACAAATTTGACTCCGAAATCAATTATGGAATATGGAAATTAGATGGGGTTAAATATTTAATAAAGATCCTTTATGGATACATCTTTTTAATGGGTTATATTAAAGATATTGCTGGTGGGTTCCTCCGAGACCCAAGAAAAGTTAATTGGGCCGCGTTTCGTGGACCAATCAGACCACCACCAGAACCACCACCTTAAGGTAACCATTTTCCTTCCCTTTCTTCTTTTTCATGCATCTATGCATTAATTCATACATTGAGGACAATGCATGAGATAGTTGTGGGGGAGGGTCTAACATAACTTTTCTTTTTCTTTAAAATAAAAAAAATTAACATTTTTCTTTACTTTTAAAAACTTTTTGAAAAATAGAAACAATATTTTGACTTATTTTTGTAAGAAATTAAGTTAATTTTAAGGAATAGGAAAATCCAAATTAGGATTTCTTATACTTGGTCAAAATAAGATTATTTGTTTGATTTTTAGAGTTAGGAAGATAATTTGTCAAAGTAATTTGGTCTTGACCTTTACCTTGATGAAATATGCACACTTCATACACTTACACACTTAGGGTTCAAAAACAAAGATTCTTATGCCTTATAAAATATATATATATAAAAATAAAAAATAAACAAATCTGATTATTGATTAGTTAGGTGCTTTGGCCTAAGCAAGCCTTAGTATTTATGCGAAAGATGATTAGATAAGTTTGAAAGAAAAAATATATATATATATATATATATATATATATATATATATATATATATATATATATAACCCTCTGATTAAGTTGGGTATTTGTGCCTAATAAAGCATAAGTATTCACGCCTAAAAGGGATCCATATAATAAAACCCTTAGTTTTGTGGCCTTGCTTGCTCGAGTCCTTAAGTCCTTGGGGTGTTTTCTCACCCGGTGCCCTAAGACCGTTTGGTTTGGGAGTCATCGATTAAAGGCTCGTTACATGGGAAGATTAGAAAGCCTAATAAAACTAAGGAATAATACCACAAAAAAATATATATATATTTATATATATAAATAAGGCATAAGATTTAGAGTTAATGAACCCTTAGTCAAAATTTTCATAGTCACAAGGTGCATATGTCTTAGGGTAAAGTAATAGACTAGATTAGAAGTACAATTTGACTCCCTACTTTGATTGATAACAAATTTTTGAATAGAGACTAAGTTTAGGAATGAAAAATTCAGTTTTCCTATAACTTATAGAATGCTTAGATCTTACAATCATATTTCAAATATTTTTCTCTTTCAAAATGCTTTTCAAAAATACTAACTCTTTATTTCTCTTTCTTTATGGATTTTGTGGGTGCAATCTGCTGAAAACCCTCACGAGACAAAACTCGTCCTCTAGGGGAAACCTAGAGGTTTAACTGCTTGTTGCACATGCTCAGTGCAATCGCGTGACCTGCGAAAGTGGTCTAATAATCCTTAGTATAGTTTAGTTGTTTTGCTCGAGGACGAGCAAAAGATAGGTATGGGGGTGTGATTGGTCGCTAATGTTGCATATTTAATATCATATGTCTATACATATTATAGAATAAAAGCTTGCATTGTCCTAATTAATTGTTTGATTTATTTGCAGGCCCAATCCTTAAGGAGATGAAGAGAAATGAGCCCAAAAGCCCACCAGAATTCTGAATTAAATCAGAGTTAATTCGTACTCACTAAATTAGGGCAAAATCAAGAGGTTGAAAACCGGTTGAAAAGAATCCTCTCAGAATCGATCGGTTAAAGCCAAGAATTCAAGGCTATTTCGTCAGAATTCGGGACTCAAACGAAGAAACTAACAAAGGATAAAGTCAGAAGATAATCCCAAGATGACCCACCAACAGGGTGTGGCCATCTGGCCGCGGAAACGCGGCAAAAGCCGCGTTTTCGCAGCTTTGTTGGGGAGCTAGGGGGAGCGTTTGCTCCCCCGACCTCCCCGGGATCCTATAGATTGGGTTTTGTGCCTATAAAAGACCTGTACTTGCGCTGAAAATGGACGACCATGCAGATTAGGATTTAGCCTAGTTTTCAAACTTTGTAGTTTAGGTTTTTCTTTTCTTTTTTTATGTAATTTGTATGTAGCTTAGGTTAGATGAAGATTCATGTAAGTAAGAGAGAGAGGCTAATGTTGAGAGTGACACCGATGTACTCTCCTCCTTTCTTCCATTGTCTCTGCAAGTAATAAAGGTAAAAGCTTCTTTTTATGTTCGTATTTTGTTTTGCTTTCCTCTTCCTCTTTCTACTTTACCTTGTTGTATTTGTCGAGTCTACAAGTGAATTCCAAAGCAAGTATAACTAAGCTACGTGAGAGCCAGCGATAGTTCATGAAGACGTTCTCCTCTTCCAAGCTCCGCATCACTTCGTTCTTGATATGCTTGACGATATAATGTGCACCGGGACTGAGCTCGAGTTTATGATCTATGCGTTGAACGCCTCCGAAGCAAAAAGGTAGAACTTGCAAAAGGTTTCCAGGTAAGTCATCAATTAAACTAGGTAAGTATTCCTTCCTTTTCTTTCCTTTCTCTCATTTCTGTAAATTATATCACCACCTCTTCCAACTCTTTCTTCTCCACTCACTCCATTTGTACATAGTCGCTTTTATTGTTTTCTGATTTTTTCACCTTCTTCATCTTTCACTTTCTTCTTAACTTTAACTATAACTTTCTTTTTCATTTTTATAACTTTAAAACAGAGAAGAACTTTCGCTTATTTTCATAATGATTTCAGTAAAGAAACGTAAAGCTTCCATCGCAAACCCTCCTTGTGGATCACGACCCGCATAGCCACTTGCTATAGCGGAAGAATTGAGCACTTGCACATTTTTATTATAAGTTCTGAAATTTCGTATTTTTTGTGCAGGTTTTGCCCAATCAAGCATGATATACTAATGATACCAATATATGAAATAACAGTGTCTAGCGAATTGGTGTATCTATATAGCAGTGGGATATGAATAAGAAAGAGTTATGGTACGTGTAATATCGTATACATATATCAGTGATTCATGAAAGTGTCTGAGTAACAGTGATACTTGTACTTGGAATAACAGTATCTAGGGTAATGGGTAATTATCCAACATGCAATGCCTAATGTATTAGATGTTTGTGTAACGATAATACGAGTGCATGTAGTAATGGTTTCCAGTGTGAGTGAAGTAATGGCGATCATACCATATAATCAAGTATTAGATATTCCTATTTGTAATAAGTATTACAATATTATTAATATGATCAAGATCACGAAATGATTACATATATTTATCTATTTTGATTATCAACTTATTAGTTCATTTACTTAGTAAGATTAGACAAGACATCTATATGTTATAATAAACCAAGAATTCTATTTAATTCTATTTTACAATGATATTCTGAGAATTATGATTTAAATAATAGTTACAGTGATTAACCGATAAACACGACTTATTTATGAAAGCAATTAATCATTTTAATTAAAATGATAACTATAATTTATAAAATAAAAACACTCACAAACTGGCAATGGGAAGGTAGCTTTCTTTTTCACGATCGCAACGGTTCCAGAATCATCCAAATCGAACACTGGATGCTCCAGATATCGCTTGAACACTAAAAGTAATAGAAATCGGTTAAATATGTAATATAAATATCTCAAATGCAAATAATAAAAAATTAGCAGGGGTTTTCTGTAATATTATCTTTATTGGGTTTAGAAGTGGGTTTGGGTAGCTAGCAGGTCGAGTTTAAATCCAAAACCCATACCCATTAACATAAGTGATGAGTTATTGGGTTATAGGGCTAACGGATTTGGGTTTTGGGTTTATAGGGCAATGGGTAAGTGGGTCTTGAATGGGTTAATACCCATTTAGGGGATGTGAACCCATAACTACAAAGAAGCAGCTGTTGCTGCTGCCGCGCGAGCAAGACGACCAGCCTTGCTGGCCGGCAGCGAGGGGGCCGCCGTGGCGGTCCCGGCCGTCGGCGGTGCGGTGGTGGGTCAGGCCGAGAGAGAAGGTGAGAGAGTGGGAGAGAGAGAGGAATAGAGAGAGGAGAGAGGGATTTTCAGTAGAAGAAAAATGAGAAGAAGAAAGAAAAGAATAAGAAGAAGAAGAAGAAAGGGGAGGAAAAGGAAGTGGTCGTGGCGCCTGGGGAGGGGCGCGGCGGCACCTGGCCAGGGGCGCCGGCCACTGGTGGTGCACCGGCTATGGTGCCCCCCTAAAACACACACACACACACATAGAGAGAGAGAGATGTGTGAGAGACAGAGAGAGGGAGAGAGAGATTGAGAGAGAGAGAAGAGTTATGGTGAGAGAGAGAATATATTAAAGAGAGGGAGAGGGGGAGAGAGAGAAATAAGGTGGTGGGGATTAAAGCGGTGGAGAGAGATCCAGAGAAATGGAGAAGAGGATGGAAAAAGAAAAGGAAGAGAAAAAGATTTTTATATTATTTAATTAAGATTATTTTATTCGGTAAAATTTTGGCCAGTTCCAAACAGTTTCCAAAATTTTTGTGAAATAGAAAATATTACACGAGGGGCGGGGGGGAGGAAGTGAAATCAGATTCTAGAAATATTATTTGGTTTGTAAGTTAAAAATCTTGGAACATATCGCCGCTACTAGGCGACATCGGTTTAGCGCGATTTTGATAAATTCAAAAAAAAATCCCAAAAAATACCATAACATAGATAATATAATTCTAAGACACAATGTGAAATCAGATTCCCAAAATTCTACTCTATTTGTGAATTAAAAATAGTAGAGCCGATTATCAATATCGGTCGGCACCGACTACGAAGATTTTCCAAAATAATCCAGAAAAATTCCAAAAAATTCTAAAAAACCTAAAATATCAAAAAATAATATCTAAAACTGAAATTGGCTCAATTTGACTGCTAGAAAAGTCAAATCAATTTTGTACGCCGTATCGACTACTGATACTGTGATACGTACATCAGGGATCAGGGTGTTACAAGGGCCTTCTTGGGTACGAAGGTCATGTCATATTGGGATAGCAATATGACCCAATTAGCTAATTTGGAGTTTAGAGAACCTGGCTCTGTCACAAGAATCCATAGAGGATTGACTCTCGAAATGACATAAATCGTCTGCCTGATCAAGTAATATCGTGTCTTCTGGATGGAGAAGACGAGAGCAAGGCACTCCTTTTTGACTGAGTTGTAGTGAATGCTGTTGGCCCAAGGTTACAATCAACCCATGTTTAGTGTATTTTGATGATTACAAAACATATTAGTTATTTGTACTAATATTATTTGTTGCTTAAGTGTGTTTCAGGTTTATTATCATACTAGAAGTACTCTCACTCATATACAAAGTTTTTGGACTCAAATACAAGCTATTGGACTCAAGACAAGTCAAATTGGGCTCAAATTGCAATATTGAAGATCAAGAGAAGATAGCTCAAGTTGAAGTCTTGAAGACCATTGTAGTTTGTAAGTTTAGTTTTGTAAAGATAGAAAATGTGAAATTTGGCTCTAGGATTTGCACACACATTTGTTTTGTATGTTTCTATGTTTTCAAAATATTTATTTCTAGGTTTATGCCTTAGTTTATACATACATGTACCCAAAGCTTTACATCTTCAAAAACTTGTTTAAATACATGTATATAAACTATTTTCAGCATAAAACTTAGCTTCAGATTTTTAAAGATTTTATAAAAATTTTCTATCTTAAAATCTGCCCAGAAAAACTGTTTTCCAGGCAGACCGGTCGACCGGCCCAGTCGACCGGCTGCTGTGCCCGGACATGCACAAGTTGTGCATGTCTGTCGGTCGACCGGACCAACAGACCGGTCGACCGAAATTAGACATTTGCTCTCTGTATCTTTCCGGTCGACTGGGTCGGTCGACCGGTAGAAGGAAACTGTGTTTCCCTTCTTGAGATCGGTCGACCGGCAGTCGACCGGAGCCATAACGGCTCTTTTGCCAGCAGGGTCCCGGTCGACCGGCAGTCGACCGGTAGGCCTGCAACACCTCCAACGGCTCTTTCCTCTTTGGGCTGTTCTGAAAATCTGTTTTATTTTCTGTTTTAACAGACTTTTTAGAGGGTTGTTGGGGTGCTTTTGCAGGTGATATTAGCTAGAAAAATCAGAGTTTTTAACCTATTCTCTCCCTATAAATAGTGGGAAATAGGCCTTAGTTATTAACCAAGAAAAATACAAGTTTTCATAGTTTTTCAAGAGAAAGAGAAAAATAGTTTAAAGCTTTCATTTCCATTCTTTTAAGTTTGATTTTCAGTTGTTGTTTGATTCTTAATATCACTCTACAACTGAAGCTTTTCTCACAAACACTTCATAGAGCCAAAAATTTCATATTCTTTCTATAGGAGAAGTTGTAAAAGTGTGAGAGTGTTTGTAAAAGAGAAAGAGTGTTGTGGTCTAGTTGAGATCACCAATTTGTAATCCTTGTTCTTGTGGAGACAAGTTCCTAGGGGAATTTCTTTGTAAGGTGAAGCTACGGGCTTGAGGTCTTTGGAGGCCTAACTTGTACGGGATCCTAAGGGGATAGTGGAAACCCTTCACGGAGGTGAAGGCGGGGACTAGAGCTACGGGCTCGAACCTCGAAACAAATCACTTTGTTTGCGATTGGCTTGGCGTTCTTCTTGCTTAATTTCTTGCTTTAAATTACTTCCAATCTATTGCTTGTGAACTAACTTTTATTTGTGATATCCTTATTTGTTTATTTTACTTGCTTTCAATATTTCTTGCTATATTACTTGTGTGCATTTCATCATCGCATTTCATACTTGGAATTGTTCGATCACACCTCAATACAACACGGTTGCATTGCGCACCTCTAACCCATTTAAGGGGAATTGGGAGGAAGGAGTTCAGAACCTCGCAAGGGGTATTCGGCTCTTAGTCGTGTTTTGAGAGATCGTTGCATCACTCACTTAAGTAAAATTTAAAAAGAGCATTAGATTAGCAATTACACCTATTCACCCCCCCTCTAGGTGTATTTCAATTGGTATCAGAGCTTGGACTCTAGGATTTGGCTTAACAACCTTAGAGAGATCCTTATATTGCTAATCACTTCATTCATTTCCACATAGTAAACATGGCCGATGGTATTAAGACACCCCTAAGTTTGATGGACTTAACTTTCCCATATGGAAGGTTAAGATGACCGTTTTCTTGCAATCTCTAGGTAGTCGAGTTGCAAAGGCCGTGACTAAACAATTTAGTGTACCCCCCGGTGATGAATCTACTTGGTCCGAAATTGAGACCAAGGAGTTTGATGCCAATGCTAGGGCACATTATGCACTCCTACAAGCCCTCAATGATGATGACATAGCTAGAGTCATCCATTGCAAATCCGCCTATGAGATTTGGACCCATTTGCTAGTAACACATGAGGGGACATCACAAGTGAAGAGGGCCAAGATAGACCTTCTTCGGTCCCAATATGAAAATTTTAGCATGCAAGAGAATGAAACCATAGATGATATGGTTACTAAGTTTACAAAGATTACTAATGGTCTTGCTTCTCTAGGTGAAGAAATCAACAATGATCAAAGGGTGAGAAAGATCATCCGGGCTCTTCCTCCATCATGGGAAGTGAAAGCTACAACATTGAAGGAACTCAATGACAAAGATGAGATTGAGCTCATTGGACTCATTGGGAACTTGAAGACCCATGAGATGGAGAGAAAGGCAAGGGAGGACATGGCACCTACAAAAAGAAGACCATTGCCTTCAAAAGTCATGCTACCTTCTCCGACGAAGATGACGAAGAAGAAGATGACGAGGAGCTCTCACTTCTAGTCAAAAATGTCCGGAGGATGTACAACAAGGCAAAGTACCAAGGAAGGAGGAGATGGCAAGGAGGCAAGGAAGAAAGGAAGATCATTTGCTTTAATTGCCAAAAGCCGGGACACATAGTAGCGGAGTGTCCGGAACAAGTGAAGCCATCTTCATCTAAGAAGCCATACAAGAAGAAGGCTATGAAAGCAACATGGGATGACGAAAGTGAATCCGAGGAGGAGATCGACACCGCCAATATGTGCTTCATGGCAAATGAGAGCACAAGTAAGGTAACCCCCTCAACTCCTTTTGATGAAGATTTATCCATGGATGAGCTAGGAGAAGCTTTTATGGAACTTTCTAGTAATTATGATTTCTTAAAGAAGAAATATTTAAAAATGAAAAAGGATAATGAATCTCTTAATATTCAAATTGTAAATCTTTCTAAAGAAAATAATGATTTACATTCTTCTTTAGTTTCCACTAAAAATGATTTTGAAAAATATAAGATTGCTTGTAAAGGAAAGACCCCATTTGTAGACTCTAATGAGATTGCCATGCTTAAGGAAAGATTAGACTCATTAGATGTTGTTTTGAAAAAATGTAGTGAGTTTGATAAGAAGAAGATGGAGAATATGTTTCCTAAGAAACAAGCTCCTAAGAAAAATATTCATCATGCTCATGCTCATGCTCATGTACATGCTACACAACCTATGCATCATGGTAAACCCCCAAAGCATGTTCACACTTCACATACACACCATGCATTCATGTATAGAAAAGTGTACTCATGTTCACATTGTGGACGGAAAGGACACTTAGCTAATTTTTGTTATGATAGACTAAGTGCATCACATCATAATGTTTGGGTTCGTAACACTAACTTTCAAGGACCCAAGAAAGTTTGGGTACCAAAATCAACTATTATTTTAAATGATGTAGGTACTTTCCAAAGCCCAACGACGTAGAGGTTTGTGGTATCTTGATAGCGGTTGCTCAAGGCACATGACTTGGGACATCAACAACTTTGCAACCCTATCAAGATATCATGAAGGTGGCACCGTCACCTTCGGAGATGACGCCAAGGGTAAAATCATCGGTATTGGTAATGTAAAACTTGGCACCTCTCCTTTAATTGAAAATGTAGTTTTAGTTGATGGCCTCAAGCATAATCTCTTGAGTGTTAGTCAACTTTGTGATAAAGGTTTTGATGTTGTTTTTGATAATGTTTCATGCAAAGTGATTGATAGAACTTCTAATGTTTGTGTATTTTCCGATTTTCGTGAAAGCAATGTTTACATGATTGATATGTTAAATATGTCTTGTAATATTACTTGTTTAAAAGCCCTCGATGACGACTCTTGGTTGTGGCATAGGAGATTAGGCCACGTTTCATTTGACCATATTTCTAGGCTTAACTCTAAGGAAATGGTGAAGGGTATTCCTTCATTGAACTTTGAAAAGGACCGAGTTTGTGACGCATGTCAATTTGGGAAACAAACTAAGTCCTCATTCAAATCAATTAAGGATATCATGTCATCACGTCCATTAGAGCTAATCCACATGGATTTATTTGGCCCAACTCAAACCAAAAGTTTAAGTGGGAGTAGATTTGCTTATGTTTTAGTAGATGATTTTTCGCGTTTTACTTGGGTTTATTTTCTTGAACATAAAAGTCAAACCTTTTCACATTTTCAAGCCTTTAAGAAAAGAGTTGAAAAGGAAAATGGCTCCTCAATAATTAAAATAAGAAGTGATAGAGGAGGTGAGTTCATTAACCTTCCCTTTACCACTTTTTGTGAGGAACATGGAATAAAACATGAACTTTCTTGTCCTAGAACTCCACAACAAAATGGAGTAGTTGAGCGGAAAAATCGTACTTTATAAGAGATGGCTAGGACAATGTTAAATGAATATGGTCTACCACATTATTTGTGGGCCGAGGCCGTTCATACTTCATGTTACATTGCAAATCGTGTTTTCCTATGTAAAAATACTACTAAGACTTCTTATGAGATGTATTTTTCTAGAAAACCTAATGTTTCTTATTTCAAAGTGTTTGGTTGCAAATGTTTTGTTTTAAATACAAATATTAATTTGGGAAAATTTGATGCTAGATCATATGAGGCTATTTTTGTAGGTTACTCAAATACTAGTAAGGCTTATAGAGTCTTCAATAGGTCAACTTTGACTATTGAGGAATCTATTCATGTTAAATTTGAGGAATCTAACAAGTTTGTTAAGAATTGTGTAGAAATTGATGCTTTAGATGAAGGTTTGGAGAAAGTGACCTTGGAGGATGCTTCTACCATGGGAGACAAGCCAAAGGATGGTGATGGAAGTGAAGCCAAAGTGGAAGAGGCTCAAGGAAATGAACATCGAGCAAATGAAAAGGAGCACTCTCAACCACTACCAAAGGATTGGAGATTCAATCCTCATCATCCAAGGACCTCGTCATAGGTGAAGTATCAAAAGGGGTAACCACTCGCTCTAAGATTCAAGATTTTTGTGGTAATTTTGCTTTTATTTCACACATAGAACCTAAAAATGTCCTCGAGGCCGAGGCCGATTCATATTGGTTGCTTGCCATGCAAGAGGAGCTCAATCAATTTGAGCGCAACCAAGTTTGGCACCTTGTTCCTAGGCCCCAAGATAGACCAACTATTGGCACTAAATGGATCTTTAAGAACAAGTTGGATGAATCGGGTAATGTAGTTAGAAACAAGGCTAGGTTAGTTGCCCAAGGTTACACTCAAATCGAAGGGATCGATTTTGAAGAAACCTTTGCACCCGTAGCACGGCTCGAAGCCATACGGATGACCTTAGCATATGCCTCATTTAAAGATTTTAAGTTATTTCAAATGGATGTAAAGAGTGCTTTTCTTAATGGTTATATTGATGAGGAGGTGTATGTTGAACAACCCCCGGGTTTGTTGATCCTACACACCCTAATTATGTTTATAAATTAGATAAAGCACTTTATGGTTTAAAACAAGCCCTAGGGCTTGGTATGAAAGATTGTCTTCATTTTTGATTTCAAATGATTTTAAGAAAGGAAAAGTTGATAAAACATTATTTACCAAACATATAGATCAAGATATCCTCATAGTTCAAATTTATGTTGATGACATTATTTTTGGATCTACTAATGTTTCACTTTGCAAGAATTTTGAATCATGCATGAAAAGGGAATTTGAGATGTCTATGATGGGGGAGCTCAACTTCTTCCTTGGACTTCAAATCAAGCAACGTAGTGATGGGACATTCATCAACCAAGCCAAGTACACCAAAGAACTCATCAAGAGGTTCGGGCTTGAAGGATCCAAAGTAGCAAAGACTCCCATGGCAACCACTACGAAACTTGACAAGGACGAACAAGGTAAGGAAGTAGACATCAAATTATTTCGTAGCATGATTGGTAGTTTACTCTATCTTACGGCTAGTAGGCCGGATATAATGTTTTCCGTATGTTTATGTGCACGTCCTAAGGAATCACACTTAATAGCGGTAAAACGCATAATTAGGTATCTTAAGGGCACAATTGATTTAGGTTTGTGGTATCCGAAAACTAACCAATTTACCATGACTAGTTATTCGGATGCCGACTATGCCGGTTGTAGGGTAGATAGGAAGAGCACAAGTGGCACTTGCCAATTCTTGGGCAATTGTCTTGTGTCTTGGTCTTCCAAAAAGCAAATAGTGTAGCCCTTTCAACCGCCGAGGCGGAGTATGTAGCAGCCGGAGCTTGTTGTGCACAAGTACTTTGGATGAAACATACTCTTCTCGACTTTGATTTACATTTTGATCATGTTAAGATCTATTGTGATAATACTAGTGCTATTCACATGACCAAAAATGCTAATCAACATAGTAAAACCAAACATATAGACATTAGATATCATTTTCTTAGAGATCACTTTGAAAAAGGTGACATAGATATTGATTTTGTTTCCACCGATTTTCAACTTGCGGATATTTTCACAAAACCTTTAGATTATGCAAGATTTTCATTTATTTGTGGTGAATTGAATGTATGTAAGATTGATACTTAAAATATCTTAGTTTGTTTTGTTTTGGTTTCTAATATGTTTGTTTTTGTTTTGTCTTAAATTTTTTAACCCTTTTTGATGTATGACAAAAAGGGGGAGAAATATAAGTTTGGGAAAAATATGTGGAGGAAATATATGTTGTTTGCTTTTTATTCCTTATGATAGTTGCTTTTTATTCCTTATGATAGTTTATTTTTTTTGGTGATGATATTTTTCAATGCCTTATGTATGTTTACATAGTGTTCATATTCATGTTAAATACATAGCATTGTTTAAGGGGGAGCTTTCCAAGCTCTTTCCTCTTTTATTTGTTTAATAACTCATATGTTTTGTCATCATCAAAAAGGGGGAGATTGTTGGCCCAAGGTTACAATCAACCCATGTTTAGTGTATTTTGATGATTACAAAACATATTAGTTATTTGTACTAATATTATTTGTTGCTTAAGTGTGTTTCAGGTTTATTATCATACTAGAAGTACTCTCACTCATATACAAAGTTTTTGGACTCAAATACAAGCTATTGGACTCAAGACAAGTCAAATTGGGCTCAAATTGCAATATTGAAGATCAAGAGAAGATAGCTCAAGTTGAAGTCTTGAAGACCATTGTAGTTTGTAAGTTTAGTTTTGTAAAGATAGAATATGTGAAATTTGGCTCTAGGATTTGCACACACATTTGTTTTGTATGTTTCTATGTTTTCAAAATATTTATTTCTAGGTTTATGCCTTAGTTTATACATACATGTACCCAAAGCTTTACATCTTCAAAAACTTGTTTAAATACATGTATATAAACTATTTTCAGCATAAAACTTAGCTTCAGATTTTTAAAGATTTTATAAAAATTTTCTATCTTAAAATCTGCCCAGAAAAACTGTTTTCCAGGCAGACCGGTCGACCGGCCCAGTCGACCGGCTGCTGTGCCCGGACATGCACAAGTTGTGCATGTCTGTCGGTCGACCGGACCAACAGACCGGTCGACCGAAATTAGACGTTTGCTCTCTGTATCTTTCCGGTCGACTGGGTCGGTCGACCGGTAGAAGGAAACTGTGTTTCCCTTCTTGAGATCGGTCGACCGGCAGTCGACCGGAGCCATAACGGCTCTTTTGCCAGCAGGGTCCCGGTCGACCGGCAGTCGACCGGTAGGCCTGCAACACCTCCAACGGCTCTTTCCTCTTTGGGCTGTTCTGAAAATCTGTTTTATTTTCTGTTTTAACAGACTTTTTAGAGGGTTGTTGGGGTGCTTTTGCAGGTGATATTAGCTGGAAAAATCAGAGTTTTTAACCTATTCTCTCCCTATAAATAGTGGGAAATAGGCCTTAGTTATTAACCAAGAAAAATACAAGTTTTCATAGTTTTTCAAGAGAAAGAGAAAAATAGTTTAAAGCTTTCATTTCCATTCTTTTAAGTTTGATTTTCAGTTGTTGTTTGATTCTTAATATCACTCTACAACTGAAGCTTTTCTCACAAACACTTCATAGAGCCAAAATTTTCATATTCTTTCTATAGGAGAAGTTGTAAAAGTGTGAGAGTGTTTGTAAAAGAGAAAGAGTGTTGTGGTCTAGTTGAGATCACCAATTTGTAATCCTTGTTCTTGTGGAGACAAGTTCCTAAGGGGAATTTCTTTGTAAGGTGAAGCTACGGGCTTGAGGTCTTTGGAGGCCTAACTTGTACGGGATCCTAAGGGGATAGTGGAAACCCTTCACGGAGGTGAAGGCGGGGACTAGAGCTACGGGCTCGAACCTCGAAAAAAATCACTTTGTTTGCGATTGGCTTGGCGTTCTTCTTGCTTAATTTCTTGCTTTAAATTACTTCCAATCTATTGCTTGTGAACTAACTTTTATTTGTGATATCCTTATTTGTTTATTTTACTTGCTTTCAATATTTCTTGCTATATTACTTGTGTGCATTTCATCATCGCATTTCATACTTGGAATTGTTCGATCACACCTCAATACAACACGGTTGCATTGCGCACCTCTAACCCATTTAAGGGGAATTGGGAGGAAGGAGTTCAGAACCTCGCAAGGGGTATTCGGCTCTTAGTCGTGTTTTGAGAGATCGTTGCATCACTCACTTAAGTAAAATTTAAAAAGAGCATTAGATTAGCAATTACACCTATTCACCCCCCTCTAGGTGTATTTCAAATGCCAGCCCCAATCAAAGTTCTGCTGAGATAATAGATGGCTTACTCGGCACCTTTATCGTTCTTATGTGCAAGCAGAGCACTTAAAGAATGGTTCATGGCTCTTATATAAAGTAAAAATGGTTTCTTCGAAACAGGAGATGTCAGGACCGGTGGCTTAGTGAGGTATGCTTTGATATTCTCAAAATCTTTTTGACAAGCGTCATCCCAGATAAAAGATATGCCTTTCTTCATTAGTCGTATACTTGGTTGACATTGACCCGACAGATTTATGATGAATCTACGGATGTAAGCCAGCCTGCCTTGAAGACCTCTGAGTTCTTTGAGATTCTTTGGAGGCAGCATATCTTAAATGGATTTGATCTTATTGGGATCAAGATGAATTTCTTTGGATGTGACAATGAATCCAAGGAACTGGCCACTTGAGCTCTCAAGAAATACTTTGTCGGGTTCATCTTCAACTGGTAAGCCCACATGAGATTGAACATCATTCTCAAATCATGGAGATGGTTGTTCTTATCACAACTTTTGATTGCAATATCGTCAACATAATTCTCCACTGTCTTTCATAGGTGATCACGAAAGATTGTACTCATCGCACGTTGGTAGGTGGCACCTATGTTCTTTAAGCCAAATGGTATAACTGTATAGCAAAACACACTCAACGGTATTCGGAATGATTTTTCATCTTCTGGATACATCTTCATTTGATTGTACCCTGAAAAGCCATCCATAAAGGACATCCTTTCGAAATCACACGTGTTGTCAATCATGACGTCCATGATAGGTAACGAAAATTTGTCTTTAGGACATGCTATATTAAGATCACAGAAGTCAATATAGACTCGAATCTTCCATTCTTTTTAAGGATGGGCACAATGTTAGCGACCCAGTTTGAATGTTGTTCCACTTAAATGAAGCCACATTCGATGAGTTTTTGAAGTTCAGCTTCGATCGCCTCCATGACGTCAGGTCAGAACCATCATTTCTGTTATTTGACTGGCTTAGCATCCGGTTTGATGTTGAGATGATGCATGGCCACCGGAGGATCGAGACTAGGCATGTCTTCATAGCTCCAAGCAAAGATGTTTATATATTCTTTTATTAGAGATATAAGATCTTGCTTCTTCTTTAGTGATAAACTTTTGCTTATAGAGATGAGCTTTGGGTGCGCTTGATCATCTACATCAATTTAGATTACTTTATCTTCTGTAGGAGGATCGCGTTATTCAAAACGCTTTTCCAATTGAAGACTAAGTTGTTGAGCCCATGGATTAGTGTCGAATGGCTCAATGTCCTCTTTTGGTTTCGCTTGACTGGTTGATGTCATGTTGGCGAAGTGTTCTTGAAGGTAATCCCCACACTTACATCAAATTCCCAATCCGATGAGTCTGAAAAATGTGATGGCAAAGACTTTTCAGATCATGAATCAAATTGAACGGATGGAGTAATATATTCCAAAACTCTACGAGTCTGATCGTAGTAATGGCAGGCTTCCCTTTTGGTATGAAAGGTTGTAGAGGGATGTATCATCCTTTTACAAAATTAAGGCCTTCACCACGACATAAGTCATTTCCCATTTCTTTTATCATATGGTGGGGGTTCCAAGTTTTCATCTGAATCATTGGATGTAGTAATCCAATATTGGTTTTTGCCAAATATGATTGGAGATTGGTCCTTCTTAGAAGGTGAAACTATAAATACAGATCCATCATTCTCCTCTATATGCATGCATGCCGTTGACATAGGTAGGGGCATGTGTAGAGGGCTCATGTCAACGGGACTATTTACATCATCGCAACATAAAGAATGATCGAAATTGACATTTTTATTAAGGACCCATTCATCGCCATTGTTGGCGGAATTATTACGATCAGGATCATTCAAATATGCTACAATTGGTTTCTTGTCACAAAAACTTCTGGATCTTCTCCTAATTCTAAGTCCACTTCGTTGCCGCTATTTATATTGTTAGGCAATGATTTTTACACCACTTTACCATTCTCTTTATAAAGTACAGAATCAGTGAAGTAGTTCTCCACTCTTTTGAACGACTGCATTTCGACGGATACCATTCTAACCATTGCCTTGTCATCTATATATTTGAAGCATTGATGGAGTGTGAAAGGCACAGTCCAGTTGTCATGGATCCAGGGCCGTCTGAGCAAGAGATTGTAGGATGTGTCAGTGTCGATGACATAACATGTCATTTCTGGTTTCAGATCTCCAATTTGACACCGGAGACGGATCTTGCCCAAAGGATGACTACTCCCAGTGTTGAAGCCATATATGATCGTAGTCGTGGTTGACAACCTACTCAAAGGGGATGCCGAGAAAATAAAGAAGTCTCTTGGGGATGATGCTCAGAGCAGACCCGGATCAACTTCTATTCTCTCAATGTGTGTGGACCAATATACCCTGTAAAATACAAGGGCCTGCCATGTCGGTTGTCCTTGAGGAGCATGTCTTCAAGAGTGAAAGTGATGTATGGTACTGGTTGTTGTACCAGATGGCATTGGGGGTATGAAACTCCATCTTCTTTTGTAGGGATTGGCGCTTGTCTTAGAAATGATTCTGAATCAACAAGTACTTCCCTAAGTGCCTCTCTCATTTTCTTCGAGAGGCGGAGTAACTCATGCAGAGTAATACGAGCTGGAATATTGGCTAGTTATGCTAATATGTCAAAGCGGAAGGAGCGTTGAGTCCTCTGGAAGGATTCTTCTTCAAACATTCATCAAAGTGAATCTCCTTCTGCTTTTCTTTGTCCTTAGGCACTGAGGCCTGGACTGGTGCAGCGGTTCCTGATGTCGTTAGTTGGATGCTCCATCAGGTATCTGGTTGTACTGTCGCAAGTACTATTTGTCAAAATGTGTACCCACCGGTTGTGAGGTGGCGAGTTGTGTTGCTAAGACAAGTTTCTCTCCTTCTGAGTCACTGAGAGAGGCTACAGTCATAGAGTCATCATCTGTTGCGAGAGAGACGGCATTGCATGACCTGCCTTTGAGCTTAGGCTTGCTAGTCTCCCATTGCTCATCTTGGACAACATCTGGGTGGACCCATATGATATCTCCAGATTCTATCATCGTTAAAATGAGGCCCTTAGCTTTCTGCTTTTCAGCCATTGGCTGGTTGACATCCAATCTGGCCTTAGGGACTGGAACTAATCCATCTTGGACCATCATTTTTGGGAAAGTCTCAAAATTAAGAGTCACCATGTTGGCGGTGACTTTCTGTTGTTCTGACTTGAGAGTTAGAACTCTAGCATCCACCAATGCTTGGATCTTGTCCTTGAGGACAAAGCATCTGCTAGTAGGGTGATACACTATCCTATGAAAGAGGCAATAGTTATGGTCATTTGTACGCCCCACTTCATTAGGTCGCCTAACTTCTGGTAACTTGAGCTTGTTACCCTTGTGAAGCAAGTGAAAGATCGTCACCACTGGTTCGTCTTTGAAGAAGTACACATTTGGTGGAAATTTTTTCTAATTGTCGTTGGTGCTACTTTTCTACTTTGGTTGGCTTTTGCTGATAGCTCAACGGCCATGGTTTTCTTCCCTTTGATTGAGAAGATTGGGCTACATCACACCCCTTGGTGTTGACCTCCATTTACTCTTGGGCACTGTAGGTTCAAACTTCTTAGTTGATTTCTCGACTATCTCAGCTTGTTCCACAAGCTCCTTCCATGTTTGGATTTTGATAGCTCCCATACATATTTTCACTCTGTCGAGAAAATTATGCCGGCATGTTTGGAGTAACATGGGCAATGGCATGCCAGCGGGGCACATAAAAGAAAGGTTACGGAACCTCTCAATGTATTTCTGTACAAATTCTCCTCCTTTCTGGACCATTGAGAGGAGCTTGTCTGTAGTTACCTAGGTATCGTCCTCGCAGAATCGAGAGAGAAACTGGGTTTCTAAGTCAATCCAAGAATTGATGGAGCTGCTTGGTAGGCTCCTGAACCAATCGAAGATTGCCCCCTTAAGGGTGCCGATGAATAGTCTAGCTATGATGGCATCGTTATCTATTATGTTACTGGTTTAAGACTGGAAGTAATAGATATACTAGTTGGGTGAGCTCTTACCATCGTACGTGTGCAACGTAGGTGGCTTGAACTTTGGTGGGCTTGCACAGAATCCCATTCCAGCGGGTAAGGACGAGTCATCCCTACCTTCTTTAGTTCATCCCTCTAGGCAAGAGATGCAATCTGAGCTTGGACGGCTTTGATGACCTCGACATCGATTAAAGAGCTTTCCTTTGACTTCTAAGTCTTAGAATGTTCATCATTATTATGATCCTCTTCATCGCGATTACTACCGGTGTCATTGCTATTTCAGTTGACCAAGAATTGAGCTAACATCTGCTAGATGTTGTCCAAAGTTTCCTGCTGAGCCTGAAAGTCAGCCTTTATGCCTTCATTCATCGATGCAGATCATCATCATGGTTTGTCAGTCATGTTAGCAGATAAAAGCCCGTGCATACCATGCTGATAGTAGCTGAAGAAGCATATCCATTGGCCTCCTCCTTATCATTAAACATTGGAAAAGGTTCCTTAATGGTGCAGGTGACACAACTCTAGTTGATGAAGAAGGTTGTCCATAGTTGTAGAGTATTGCTACCCTGGAGCAAGTACCTTACAAGGCACCCTCTATGTCCGCCAGAACCTGACTTAATCTGGGCTATAATCAGAGTTTGTGGAGCTGACTGGAAGGGTAAAGATCCCTCGTCTCCTCCGTTAGGACCGGAATAGATCCCTTCCTCTGCTTATCATGTTAAAATAGGCTGCTGCAAGATTGACCACCTTCATTGCCTTCTTCTTCGGGACTTGGGCGTATCTGAAGTTCAAGCTGACAACTGGCTGAATATTGATTGTTGGCTTAAAGGAAAAGTCATGGGAATTGTTCCTAAATAACAATGGATGGAGTGGACCATGACCAATTGACACCTTGCTTGTCCGCATTAGGACGATGAGATGTGAACAAGTTTCTCTGAGTGAAGTTTTCGTTTGTTGCTCAGATAGTCTCTCAAATCTGTGTTAACCAGACCCAACTGATCCATCACAGAGACTTGAGGAGATTGAAAGTTAACCTCCTTGGGCTGAGAAGCCTTAGGCTTAGCCTTGAAGGCTTTCTTTTTGGCTATAGGCGAAGCTAAGATAGCTTCACCTGAAAGAGTAGCTTCGCAAGGTGAAGCTTTTGTTTAAGTTCTGCCTTCGGAGATGAACTTAGCTTTGCTGTGCAAAGCTTTTCCTTCAAGAGAGGCTTAGATAGCCTCGTTGTTAGCACCAAGTGGCACTTTATCTCTAGCCTCTCGGCAAAGATCATTAGTACTTGGTGCTGTGTCTCTAGCTTCGCGATAGAGACCTTTGGCACTAGGTGCTGTGTCTCTAGCCTCGCGGCAGAGACTTTTGGCACTTGGTGTTGTTAATAAGAGCGACACTGAATTAGCAACGGTATTAGCACACATAGGTGCTCTGGTTTTAGCCTCACGTGCAACGAGCTTAGAACTACCCAGCAGTGTTGATGATGTAAGTGAGGCTGTCGTAGCCTCGTTGTTAGCATGAAGTGCTTTAGCCTTAACCTCATGGACAAAGCGAGGCTTAGCTCTACAAAGAACCGAGATCCTTATGGTTAGAGATTATTTTAGCCTCACACAAAGCTGAACCAAGAGAGGAGATTATGAATTTTGCAACCCACATAGCCTTTGAAGAGGCTGTTTTAGGTTCACATGAAACCTTTATAGCCTCGCGCGCAGCGTTAACATGTTGGCGCAAGGCTAAGTTAGTCTATTTTGAGACTGTAGTAGGCTCGCGTGGAGCCTGTTTAGCCTTGCACGAGGCTAGGATAGGTTCATAGAGAACCTTTATAGTTTCATGCATAACGTTATCATGTTGGCACGAGACTGAGTTAGTTTCTGTTGAGACTATAATGGCTCGCGTAGAGCTTGTATAGCCTCACATGAGACCGTGATACGTTCATGGAAACCTTTGTAGTCTCAATAGAGACTTCTTTCAAGAGGTATTCATAGGAGCTTGGCTACATTGACCTTCCTGTGCTGGCGCACATGTAAGGGACATATGCTACCCCCATAGAGAAACTGTTCAAACTTCTCTTGGTCAAAGTGAATGACCAGGATCTCTGCAGTAGACCCAACATTGCATTGCGGCACTTGATTCTCAATAGTGGAGAAGCAATTCTCTAGTGGAGTCGCCATCTTATTTTTTTATTAAAAATCAATATAAGAAAAACTTACAAAATTTTGAAGAGAACATTACAAGTAATTAAAAAAGAAAATTACAAGTGTTTCTTCTGAGATTCTGGGGAAGTGTGCCGATAGAAGTCTGGTCAGCGTGCGACTACTTTGTTCCGTTGACGATGCGATCGATGGAGTCTTAAGGAATTATTTCTCGCCTAGTTCCAGTGATTCCTTTAGAGAGGAAGGTCTTAGAGTATTAACACCCTAATTTAGAGAAATGGTTATCTGAATTTCTTAGAAGTAAGAGAATTAGCTATTTTTCTCTCTTTTAGCCTCTGCTTCTTGATGCCCTGATTTTCTTTGCCCGTTCAGCCTCGAGCTCATCCCAAGAATGAGCTATTTATAGGTTCTGAGGGGTGTAACTACCCCTAGAATTTAGTAAGACTGGTAACAATCAGTTAACCTCGCGCCAGAGGCTATTTTAAGCTTCGTGCGAGGCTGTAAAGCCTTGTGCGAAGGTAAGTACAAGCCTTGTGCGAGGCTAGACAGGCTCGTGCGAGCCTAAAAATGGTCATTTGACCTGGTTGTCTTCACTTAATGTGGGATAAAGTGGGTGGATGTAACCGCCCACTTAAAGTGGCATTAACCCTACTAAAGTAATGGGTTAGCCAACTAAAGTCTTGGTTAAGTGTTGACCTGGCAAACCCACCCGTAGGGGGTGCAGAAAGCTTCAAGTGAAGCTGAAATTAGCTTCACACAAAGCTAGCACAACTCCTCATGCGAAGCTACAAGAAAGCTTCAGGCGAAGCTATAATTAGTTTCAAGTGAAGCTGCTAGTTAGCTCTTTACAGAGCTATGAAGGTCTTCGAGCAAAGCTTACAAGAAAAGCTTCATGCAAAGCTAATATTAGCTTCAGGAAAAGCTGTAATTAGCTTCAAAAGAAGTTGATGGTTAGCTCTTTGCAAAGCTATGAAGAGTTTCAAACGAAGCTTACAAGAAAAGCTTCAGGAGAAACTATTATTAGTTTTAGGCGAAGCTAATATTTTACCCCTTCAACAAGGTTATAGAGCTTCAAGCGAAGCATCCTCTTGGGCCTGTTTAGGCCTCTTTACAGGTGATACTTGGCTTACTGTCTGCTTCACTGGATTAGTAAGATTTAAGTCACTGCTTTGTCTCTGAGGATTGGCAGAACTTGATTGTTAGCTTGCCCGTATCTCGTCTTTTATAAATGTCAACAAGTTTGGATATCGTTTAGACCAGTTGAAATGCTAGGTGGGGAATTTGTCCTTTTGGAGTGTCAGCAAGTGGGGAGGAGATGGTGATGGTGTAGGTGTTGTAGTGGTGGTTGGTTGGTGAAGGAAGGAGATGGTGAGCTGGCGGAAATAGTGGTGGAAGTGGTGGGTGAAGGTGGTGGTGGTTGGGGTGGTGCGCGTGGTGAAGCTGGCCAGGGCTCTGGCTAACGGTGGATTGGCCGGGGAGGTGAGGAGAGGAGTGAGTAGGAGGGAGATGTAGGTGGAGTGAAGGTGGTGATGGAAGTTAATGCTAGTAATGAAGAATGAAGAGAGAGGATGGGGGGTAGTGGTGTGAGGAGGAGAGAGGGCCTCAGAGGGGGAGTGTGGGTGGCCAGAATAGGGGCATCGGCAATGGCAAGGGTTGTCGGGGGAGAGGGTGAGTGAGGGTGATGGGGGAGATGATAAATAATAGAAAGAGAGAAAGGAAATAAAAGAAAGAGAATAAGAGAGAGAGAGAGAGTAAGATAGGATGGGGGATTGGCAGGTGATGGTGATGGGTTATGAGGCTGGTCGGCTGACATGGGGAAGGAAACAGAAAGAAAAGAAGAAAGGAAAAGAAAAGAGAAGGAAGGAAAATAATAAAATATTATTTAAATTAGGTAAATTTTGGCTACTTCAGAAAGATTCTCAAAATTCTCTAAAATGAAAAATATTACTCTGAGAAATAATGTAAAATCGAATTTAAGAAATTCAATTCAATTTGTAAATTAAAAATCCTGAAATCGATCGGTGATATTGGTCAACATCGACTCGGTCGAATTTTTAATAATTCAAAAATCTCTAAAAATGTGCTATGATAGAAAATATGATTCTAAGGAACAGTGTGAAAATAGATTTCAGAAATTCAACTCTATTTGAAAACTAAAAAAAATCTGAGAATCGATCAGCAGCACCAATCGATACTGGTTTTGAAGATTTTGTAGAATATTAAGAAAAATTCTAAAAAATTATGAAAAATTCAAAATATTAGAAAATAGTATCTGAAACTAAAATCAATCAAATTTGATTATCAAAAAAGTCAAATCGAGTGGAATACTCGGATCAGGTCCCTGATTTAGATTCAGGCTGACTTCGAATCCATAAGTCCAGATCCCATACCAAATAATAATATAAATAATCTCAAAAATAAAATAAATACGGAGAAAAATTAGAAAAATATGATTAAAAAATTGGGACAGGTACTCGAGTACGTATTCTGAGAATGGGGTGTTACAATCTACCCACCTCACAAAAATTTCATCTTTGAAATTTTGATAAGGGAGGAGACGACAGAAGAAGCAAGAATAATGGTGACAATATGATAAAGGGGAAGTGATAAGGAAAGATCACCAACTCAAGTCACAAAAATCGGGTAGCGGTTATGGGGACACTCTTGAGACTCCAGCTCGTGCTAGAAGTGCCGGTGGAAGCGATGCAACATCCTCGGTCTCTTTGAACAAACAACCACTTTTTAAACGATCTCTGGATCTGCCCGCGAATCATAACCCGTTCGCTTTCTGGTAAACACGTTGGAGACATCCGCACCTTCCAAAAGTACCCGTACTCAGCATGCTGAGGGGAAGACAAAATGGTCTTTTCATTGCTTAATCTAATATCTCGTTCTCGTTCTTCTTCTTTGGTCTCCGTTCTGTGACACGAGCTATGGCGAGGACTTGCGAATGTATTTCCCGCTGCTGCTGTTGACACACTATCATGTTCTGGAGTCTTCTTATCCTCTCATTGTTCACCCCACAAGAGTCATCACGAATAGTGCCAGAATGGTCACGCTTCCTTGTATTTCCATGCCTAAGTCAGTCGAAAAGATAACTGGAAGGAGGAATTAGAAACTGAAAAGATGTGGAAAGGAGGAACCGAAAGGTGAAAAGATAGAAGAGTATCAAGATTCAAAGAAAGGGTCACGAGAAATAGGAACTAGAAACTGAAAAGATAAAAGGGATTCAAGAATGGATATTAAGGAAGAAAGGATAACATCATACTTGTAATTGAAATGTATAGCCAGGACTCATGCGCTCCAGTTGTAGACTAATATCACAATAATCTGCCAACTGGTTGTACTGAAGATGTGAGAGCCTAAGCTCTGATACCATCCTGTAACACCCCGATCCCGTAGGTATGGAGAAGTTATTGCAACGTATATACGCATGGCAGAAATACCCCCGCATATATACGCTAATCATCAGTGCAGACAGGAATTAAAGTGCGGAAGCACAGTGGTATTATACATTCCAATAAAAAAATACAAGTATACTGTTATCACAGAGCGTGATCCAATATTACATGAATATTACATCACCAAGAGACACAAATACATGAATTATAAAAGAGTTACAAGAGTAAATAGTACAACAGTGGCTCCCGAGCAGCAAGAAGAATATCGAGATCCGATCAAGAGCCTGGAAGGAAAGGGATACAGATGATCAGACGCTGATCTGCCACTCTTTCGCTGCACCAAAGAAGATCCATGGAGGGTCTGCTACAATCCATGCTCCAAAATCTAGACATGCAGGTCCAGGGTTGTTAGAAAACACCTAGCATATATAAAAAATGAAGTCAAGTTGCATGCTCAGGAAAACACACGTGTATCAATAAATTCGAATCATGTAAGCATATATAGAAAATTGTGTCCTGAGTACATGCACACACTGATAGGCAATAAAGCATCAAGAAAGGCAGATGTGGACAAAAATAGTTATACAAGCTCAGATTACGAATTTATGAGATTGGTACGTTGAGGGGATAATCCAAACAAGAAACCCTTATAGATATACCTTAAACCTCATGTCACCATATGCTGAGTTCATACAACCCAAGTTATCTTTATAATAACAAAAATAAGAAAGCAGTTGAAAACCTAGAAACAAAGAAGTCAGGTGACTCAACACAGTAACACAGATATCATACACAAGTGGCAAGCCAGATAACTTAATTATACAATAATAACAACTGGTGTCGCCTGTTATTATAATCGTTTCCAACCAGTATCCCATATCACTGGTAGTTCATGCGGGTCCGTACAGTAGAACCCAATCCGAACTCTGATATGTGAATACCATTCTTCGAATGAGAAAATAATTCAATAACACCCGCTCCTAAGATTATTATTGTTTAGTAATTAAGTTATGTCTGATGTAAGGTAATGTATTGTGTTACAGGTCTCACAAGCATAGATCAAGCATATCATCAGTCAAATGTCAGTAAGACGTTATTATTATTATTTTTTAGGACTTGTCTGACCCGTAAGTCTAGGTATGTGCCCTGGCATCTCTGCATACATACATCCACATATTAGTAAGAGTTTTGTTATTGAAAACTGATGGAAGATCACGTATCATGTTCATAACGGGCCCCGTTCATTTATTGAGTTGGAACCTGCACACAAGAATACAGAATTTTATAACTTTAAGAATGGAATGTGCAAGTACTAAATACTATCGCTATAGCAAGTGGTTATGTGGGTTGTGATCCACAAGGAGAGACTAGCGATGGAAGCTTTTTAGTAAGTTCTCTTTTAAGTTACAATCAATGGTTAAAGATCTTCTTTTAGTTCTTTAAAAGAAAAGAAAAATAGGTTAAAGTTAAGTTAGGAAGAAAGTGGTAGATTGAGAAGGTGGAGGAAAATAGAAAATGTATATTTACAAAGAAATTGAAAGAGTGATAAAAGAGTTGGGTATTGATGGTGTTGGTGATCTAAACTAAAGAATTAAAGAAAAGAAAGAAAAGCTAAAAGAAATACTTATCTCCTCTGGTTGATGACTTACCTGGAACCCTTGCATGTTTTACCTTACTTCGGAGGCGATCAATGCATAACCCATAAGATCGAGCTCAGTCCCCATTCGCATTACATCATCAAGAAGAACAAGAATGAAATGACACAGAATCTTGAGGAGGAGAACATCATCATGAAATATTAGTGGCACTCACACAAATATGGCTATATTGATGCTTCGAGGTTCACTTAGACATTCATCAAAACTAAAAGAGGAAAAGTAGAAATAGAAGAAGAACATAAAATAAGAAAAGCATGAAGACGTTACCTTTGATTGATTACTTGTAGAAATGATAAAAAAGGAGGAGTTTACATCAGTGTCTCTCTCAACATAAGTCTCTCTCTACTTACTAAATCTCAGTCTAACCTATGCTTACAAATAAATAAAAAATTACATAAAAAGAAAATAAAAACCTACACTAAAAAGAATGAAAAACTGGCCTAAAATCTATCTCTGCATGGTCGTCTTTGCCTTTGATATTGTAGATATTTATAGTGAAGGTAGAGGAGTATGAAGATAGGGAAAGCTGGCTATTTCTAAATTTGAATTCCCTCCTTATCTCCAAACTTGATTTGATGTGGATATTCAGTTCTGATCTGCAGCTTGTTGGCGTATTGATTGCTGAATATAACTTATCAAATGATAGAATTAAAATAGTGATCAACTTAAGAGTTGTATCGCTTTAAATCTTCTTTCTGGATCATCTTGAATCATCAGATTCGAGTTTTGGTAGCGAAAGTTATGATTCAAATACTAAAATGTATCCAGTTAGAATCTGAGTCAAAATTGCTTCATCTCATTCGTTGATCTTCTCTAATCCATTTATCCCTTTGGATTTTGAATTTGGACTCTGTATTAGACGTTATCCACGGTTGATCTTTAGCTAACCAAAATGGATTTATAAAAATCTAAATTTTACATATTTTCATTTGGTGTTATCTTTCTGATTTGCTCTGATCTTCAACTGAACATTTGCTCCAATCCTTGATTTGTTCTAACTAAATCTGGGATCATCCTCAGCTAACCAAATAGATCCAGTTAAATCTGATTTTAACTGGTATTTATTTAATTTTATCCTCTTTCTCTTCATGATTATCTTCTACAAAATAGACATTTAAGACAAGCAATTTAGCAGATTTATTACACAATAAATGTAGGAGTGTAATGAAAAGAATACAAACTATGTGTGTAATCACACCCCCACACCTATCTTTTGCTCATCCTCGGGCAAAATAATAAAACTAAATCAAAGATTATTAGACCACTTTTGCAGGTTACGCGATTACACTGAGCATGTGCTACAAGCCGTTAAACTTCTTGGTTTCTCTAGAGGACGAGTTTTGTCTCGTGAGGGTTTTCAATGGATTACACCCACAGAATCCATAAAGAAAGAGAAATAAAGTGTTAGTATTTTTAAAACACATTTTAAAAGAGAAAATATTTGAAGTGTTATTGTAAGAGTTCAAGTAATCTATAATTTATAGGAAAATTTAATTTTTTTTCCTAAACTTAGTCTCTATTCAAAAAATTATTATCAATCAAAGTAAGGAGTCAAATTATACTTCTCATCTAGTCTATTACTTTACCCTAGGTCATATGCACCTTCCTGACTATGAAATTTTGACTAAGGGTTCTTTAGCGCTAACTCTTATGCCTTATTTATTTTTTTATTTTTTTGATGGTATTATTTCTTAGTTTTATTACACTTTCTAATTTGTCCATGTAACGAGCCTTTATCGGTGACCCCCAAACCAAACGGTCTTAGGGCACCAGGTGAGAAAACACCCCAAGGACTTAAGGACTTGAACAAACAAGGTCACAAAACTAAGGACTTTATTATATGAACCGTCTTTAGGCGTGAATATTTATGCTTTATAAGGCACAAATACAGCTTAATCGGAGGATATATATATTTTTTCTTTTTCTTTTTCTTTTTTAATAAGGCAAAAGAATCTTTATTTTTTGAACCCTAAATGTGTAAGTGTATAAAGTATGGATATATCATCAAGGTAAAAATCAAAACTAAATTACTTTTTCAAATTTTCTTCCTAACCTTGGGAATCAAACAAATAATCTTATTTTGACCAAGTATAAGAAATCCTAATTATGATTCTTCTATTCCTTAAAATTGACTAAATTTCTTACAAAAAATATGTCAAAATATTGTTTCTATTTTCAAAAAGTTTTTTTTAAAGTAAAGAAAATGTTAATAATAATTTTTTTAAAATAATAAAAGGAAAATCTAAGTTATGTTAGAACCCCCCACACTTATCTCATGTATTGTTCTCAATGTATGAATTAATGCATAGATGCTTGAAAAAAAAAGAAAGGGAAGGAAAATATTACCTTATGGTGGTGGTCCAGTGGTGGTCTGATTGTTCCATAAAATGTGGCCCAATCGAATTTGTGTGGAGTTCGGAGGAACCCACTAGAAACCTTTTTGATATAACCCACTAAAATGATGTATATATAAATGATCTTTATTAAGAATTTTACCCCATCTAATTTTCAAATTTCATAAATAATTTTGGAGTCAATTTTATCAATACCCTTGTCCCAAAATGGAGTGTGAAAAGATAGAATGATTGACTTGGACTTAGGAAGTACGGGAACTAATACCGACTCAAAAAAGTGACTTAAGTCATGTAAAGGCTCAGGAGTTGAGATTGGTTCAGGAAGTGGGTCGAAATCAAGAAGTTGAAACTCAAATCCACATTCATTTTCCAGTAACGAAATGTGACTTAACATTGATAATTCAAGTCAAGAATGACAGGTGTGGGAATCAAAACTGACTCTAAAATATTGCTCAAGTTGGGTAACAAAATATGCGTCAACATTGATTCAGGATTTGAACTGGATCACAAATTTGAGAATCTAGGTCACATTTTTCATTGAGTTCAATATTTGATAAAAATGAGAACTTGCCAATTTATCAATGGGACTTTCAAAAGTATGAAATTGTCAAGTTCAATATGATAATCATAAAAGATTGGCGATTCAATTTCATGATGAATTGACACATGATCCAATATTGACTCGGGAAAAGATTGAAATCAGGTGAAGACACCGGAGTCATTATTGAATCAGGAAGTAGAATTGAATCACCAAGTTGAGGTTCAGGATCATATTCATTCTCAAGTTCAATTTCAGGAAAGGGATAACTTGCCAAAATGTCAATGTGGTTTTTAAAATTTAGAGTTTGGGTAAGTTTAAATGGGTGTGCTGAAATGGAATCTTGTTTTCTAAAATAACATGATTCTTCTGCTCTAACAGAATGGTTAGCGACATCAGAAATGGTCAAATGGTGAGAATGGAGAGATTGGACCATTATATCTATGTCATGATTACGAGCGATTTGAGCCTGAGTTATGGCTTCAAGCAGCTTTTCGTAGTCGATTGGTTCATCGTTTTGTTACGGTTGGACTTGAAAAGATGAAGTTTTGTTTTAGAATTTGTAGTGAAATTGTGAGTCTGTCAGATTATGTAATTGTTACTTGGACTCACGCATACTCATTTCTAAGGTTGATGGTTTTCTATTTCGAACTGGTGGAACTGAGTATGAATCTTGAAAATATTGTGGACAAGGTAGATAAGAAGGAAAGTTGGTTGAAAATTGGACTGGGGAGAAGTGAATCCCCATTGACTCTGTGAAGAGTTGAAATTATTTTGAAAATTATGTTCATAAGATTGAGGGCATGGGTTACATTGATTCGAATAAGACCAATCCAGCACACTAGCTTGGTTAAAGTTATGATATGCCGGGTTGGTAATATCAGAAAAAGAGGTCGGGGTATAATATGGATTACCATTAAAATTGAAAAATTTATTGTTATAAGCCATATCACATAGGAAATGTCAAACACAAATAAAGAAAAACAAACAATAAAAAGAAAAAAAATCTAACCTAAGTTAGGGTAAACCTTAGACCTAGACGACTCCTAACTGGTTAGACTATCCACGGGGGGTATATTACTGAATCTGATCACAAGCTAATCGGCCAGGTAGGGGCAAGATTGGTGGGAGGTATCCGTGCTTAAAGCAACGGGCCTAATTATGCCAAACCACCAGCTTTCAGGGTTTCGCCCCTCAATCCCCAACCTTAATCACTAATTTGGCAAGAATCAGATTCAAATCAACTTCCCCCTAGGTCAGTCTCCTATTTGAGTCTGAGATGTCCCTAGGGCCAACGTCTAGCCAGTTTTAATTAGGCTTGGGTTAGTAAATGAGGAGATTATTTGTTGGTTAAGGGAGGGAGGGTAATGACTTTCCCACCTTATCTTGTTTATAGGACAAGCCCTTGAATCAATTTAGTGCAGTGTATAAGTATATAGAAAAAAAAGTAACACTCAAGCCATATTTCATACAAGAATGAATTTTATACTAAATGCTATGCATACATACCTTAGCTCTAGCACTCTTCAAAAGTAAATAGAAAATGTAATGAAATAGACACGTGCCTAAATGCAAAGTCTAAATCATTTTTAGCCTTTTACTATTGTGTTAGAAATGTATATACAGTGAGTCAAATAAGGAAATAGCTATAGATATTAAACTTTACAATTCAGCCAACCTACAAAAAATACAAGTTAGTAGTTCACTCAGGTTGCCACAACAATGTAGCAAATCTGAGGGCTTCTGAGCTCTGCTTTTTTTAGCAGAGTCCAGGGCCACTTGTATGTCCACTGCAACAAAAATTCTTTGTTGTTAAATCTGTACACCAAGAACAAAGAAGAAGATTAACCAAAAGTGTAAACTTAAAAAAGAATAACTTACCGTCCCTCCCCGACAACGGCGCTAAAATTTGATTGAGTTAGAACCTGCACACAAGATTACAGAATTTCAGAACTTTAAGAATGGAATGTGCAAGTACTCAATATTACCGCTATAGCAAGTGGCTATGCGCGGTCGTGATCCACAAGGAGGGACTAGCGATGGAAACTTTTTAGTAAGTTCTCTTTTAAGTTACAATCAATGGTTAAATATCTTCTTTTAGTTCTTTAAAGAAAAGGAAAATAGGTTAAAGTTATGTTAGAAAGAAAGTGGTAGATTGAGAAGGTGGAGAAAAATTGAAAATGGATATTTACAAAGAAATTGAAAAGAGTGATAAAAGAGTTGGGTGTTGATGGTCTTAGAGATCTAAACTAAAGAATTAAAAGAAAAGAAAGAAAAGTTAAAAGAAATACTTACCTCCTCTGGTTGATGACTTACCTGGAGCCCTTGCATGTTTTACCTTACTTCGAGGCGATCACGCATAACCCATAAGATCGAGCTCAGTCCCCATTCGCATTACATAATCAAGACGAACAAGAATGAAGTTACAGAATCTTGAGGAGGAGAACATCATCATGAAATATTGGTG